>JBBPFJ010000524.1:0-51304 GCA_037975025.1 Excoecaria agallocha
TGTAGTGCATTAACATGGGTTCCTTAAGTTTCTTATTTGCCAGTGCAAGCATACTCATCCATATGCATATAGTCATAGGGCAAACAATATGACTTAAAGCTATAGGTTAACAATACTTGTACTAGTCATGATAATTCATACCTTACCCTAATATTTCACAGGGATGAAATCCTCTATGTATATCATCATGCCAATCATAAGTGTATGAAACAATAGGTAAACATATAATCATTCTAGGAGAGTGTACCTATATGGTTCTTCATAACCATCTTTCCCATTTCATTATACTCAATTTAACCATCACACATTCAAACTCATCCAATACATTAGACACATGCATTCAGTGTATCACAATTAGTGAGAGTGTTCAAATAATAGATTAACATCTACCTACGCCATTTCATATTGCTTTAGCGATTATACATACATATCGGTTCAATAGCGGAATCACACTTCTAGGTGTGTAATCTTAAAAACACTTATATATATATATATATATAGCAAGCGTATGTAAATGCATAGCATTTAGCCTTCGGTTACTCATGATACAAAGGAGCATAAACATGCTACTATATCTGATCCACTCTTAAAATGGTATTCATTTTTTTATTTGTACATCAAACAAAGGTTCATAAAGACAACCAATTCCTTTTCTGTATTTCTCAATTCATTATACTTTAAAGCATTACCATTCTTTTCATATTTTTTTCATATTTATACCAATAACTTGCTACTATACTAATTGCACTTTCAATTTCTTCCACATTATAGCACCATCATTCTCTTTCAAAGTTTATTAGATCATGGTGATCATTAATTTATTTAAACAATAGCTGCTTAATATAATGACGTTTGATTGTTGAAAAAAAAGTTTATATATCCGATCACTGTACGTACAGTATAATGGTATAAGGATGTTATGGAAGTGGATTTTCATTTTGTTTAGGAACAAGTCAAGGCTGATCATATTTTCGTTCAGTTCATCTCTTCAATTGATCAATTGGCCGATATCTTTACAAAGCCACTATCCACCAGCTGGTTCTAACTTTTTAAAAGAAAGCTCAAAATTGTAGATAAACATTCCTAGCTTGAGGGGGACTATAAGAAATAATGTTCGTTCCTATTAATTAGGATAATTTTTATTGAAACTTAAATTACTGTTAGCTATAATATCTGTTGATTATTTTCTTATTTTCTGCAACTTGATGTAACCAACTCTTGTATAAACACTTTAAATATATAAATACAAAATATAGAACATTCCCTTAACGTTTCTACTTTTAATATATATACAGGAAAGATGATAAAAATATATATATATATATATATGACAACAATTATCATAATTTGGCTTTGGAAATTAAATATTTGATGTACCTGAACTTCAATCATTTTCTTGTACATAAAACATACGTAAGTGAAAAAAGTCACTTTCAATTATGATTTTAAAGATAGGGAAAACTAATGGAAAGTCTGAATTTCATGTTCAAATGTTCAAATCTTTATTAGTATATGCAACTTGGTAGCAATTTACAAATGCATACATATATATATAATTAAAGGTTTTAAGAAGATACCAAGAAATAAATTGAAGCCACGTGTATTCACTTTTAATGTAAAACTGAAAATGAATGACTCTAGGACATTAATTTAAGACAAATCTTAAATTTTTTTTATTTAATATATTGATCTTTCTTGGCATCTCCATGGTGAGAACTAAAGAAGAAAATGAAGTCCACGTGCCCAAAAGGTTTACTTTTCTCTTGACTGAAAAGTCTATGCCAACCAAACGCAAAATTCAAAATGCAAAGCTCACCGATTAAAAAAAAAAAAGGATTATGATAATTATAATCTACTAATAAGGTTTTTGAGAAGTTACCAAGAAATTTGTTAAAGGCGTCAAATTTAACTTATTCAATTGCAAATTAAAGGAGCATATAACTCAACAGCAATAGAAACAATCATAAGGACACATGGAAAAAGGAAGAAAGAAAGGAAAACACACAAATACTATAAATTATGGAAAATAATGTTAGGGCTAATTAGTAAAATTCTTCCCATTTATGATCTAATTTTCATCTGCTCTCAAAATTTAAAGCAAAATAAATCGATTCCCAACATTATATATATATATATATATATATATATATATATATATATATATATATATTCTTATATTCACCATTTACAATTAACGCATGCAGTATCCAATGAAGTATAGAGCAATTTATAAATATCTTTCAACTTATTATTTAAATTTTAAGTAAACTATCAATGGATGATTTATAAAATTAAATAAATCAACTTTTATATACAATATTGTTAACTTAAGATTTTGTAATTCTAAATAGAAAAATTAACAGAATGTTTATATTAATTTTTTTTTTGAAAAAATTGGGTTCCTTTATAATCTTTCTTTCTTCTCTCCATCTCTTTTTCACTGTCGCGTCCTAGACTCTATCCTCAGTTCATCCCTGCAAGTCTGCCGTCTCATGCCCTCATTCCCCTCTTTCATTTTCTTTTTTTCCCTGTATTTTGCTCTTCAGTTGCCACATTTGCGAGTATGTGATTTTTGTTTGATTAGATTTGTGTTTCTTTCTCTTTTTTTTTTATGTCTTTCGATTTCATGCTTGTGTATCTTTGCCCGATCTGTCTAGCAATGCTTGCATTCTTTGATTTTTTTTTAGATCTATTTCAAGCTCTACCAAATCAGCTGTTGATTATCTGAGCTTTAAGCTAGTGATTGTTGGCAACGGTGGCACAGGTACGAGTCCATTGTTTACCGATCTTTGGTTGTAGTGTTCTTCATTTGTTCTTTTTTCTTCATTTAATTTTGCTTTGTTTGCTTCTCTTATCCCGTTTTCAGATTTTTTAGTTGCGGGGTTTGTTTGTCCTCATTTTGGTAGGCTCTTGATGTTTTTGAATATTTGATTGATAATATTATATTTCAAAATATATTTCATCATATCTTGTAATTATTATTTTAAATATTTGATTGATAATATTATATTTCAGTACAGTGCTTATTGTATATAAATTTTAATATTTATTAATTTTAAATTTAGTATATGGTATTTTAAATTTAGTACAATTTATAATTTAATGTAATTATTATTTTATTTTATAAGTTAAATTTGGAAAATAGAATTTGATGAATACAGTATTTAATTTATTTTAAATCGTATTCAAACTATTTTAAAACTATCCCAAACAATTATAAATTGCAATAAAAAAATCGTCTCAAACCATTCCAAATCAACTCAAATCACCTATATTGGTTTGGGTTGGGTTTTTTTTGTTTTTTGACCCAACCCAACCCATGAATAGCCCTACTGTATCTTTTTGAGGCAAACATGCAAATTTATCCCTTTATATTTGATGAAAAGGGTGCAATTTTCTCCTAATTTTAAAAATAATATTGCATTAATTAAAATATTGGGGTGAAATTGACTTTTTTTTAATAAATATTAGATATAAATTTACAACTTAAACCAATTTTTTTATACATATAATTTATGCTTTGGTTTACACTACTCACAAAACTTTAAAATGTATTATAATGCCTTTAAATGATACTGTTTTCTAATAATAATAATAATAATAATAACAATGAACCATCCATTTGATTTGTTTAATTAATTAATTAAATTATAAATCAAAGGAAATTGAATTCCGATGGGGTCCGAAGCCTCCATTATATTTCGAGGAAGAGGAGATGAAAAGAATTTGAATAGAATAGTCAAAAAGAAAAAAAAAAAATGATTACAAGATGGATTTTTATTGACTAAAGGCTCATTTTCCTTGAGACTTACCAGCTGTCTTCCATCGGAAATAAATAAATAAATAAATATTTCTTTAACATGGTCCCTGTTCCGATGAGCTAACTGGATAAAAATGTTACAATTATTCTATGAACGATAAATATTTGAATAGTAATATTTCTTTTTAAATTACAAATATTTAAAAATTATTAATATTTATTTTTACAAAATTACGATAAAATTTTAGATATTTTAAAAATAAAGTATTGATATTATTTTGAAAATTCGGAATAATTTTGTATAGTTTTATAAAAATTTGAAACAATTCGATATGATTTTTCGATTTTCTTGGTACAAAATAATATAATCCAGTATCTTGAATAATTCAATATTTTTAAAATTTTACAAAATAAATTTACATAATAATAAATATAAATACAATTAAAATATCACAATAAGTTATATATATATATATATATATATATATATTACCATGGTCGCTGTTCCGATGAGTTAACTATATAAAAATGCTAAAACTATTCTATGAACCATAAATATTTGAATAATAATATTTCTTTTTAAATTAAAAATACTTAAAAATTATTAATATTAATTTTTACAAAATTGCGAAATTTTTTTTATATATTATTGCCTCTCACGTTGAAGAAAAATTCTTTATAATTCTAAAATCACATAAATAACTCCAAAACAAACACAAGTTTTTTCCATCCTTCATTGTAAATCAAAGCATACATTTCCATGCAATTCACATATTCGTTAGCATTCAACACGTAATTTCACTATCCGTAGGGGGCGTACACGGTACGGTATAATTAAAAAATTTACAAATTTTCATATTATCTTAAAATTTTAAATATTTTAAAAATAAAGTATTGGTATTGTTTTGAAAATTCAAGATAATTTGGTACAGTTCTATAAAAATTCGAAATAATTTGATACAGTTCTTCGGTTCTTTCGGTATTAAATAATTCAATACAATACAATCTGGTAGTTCGAATAATTCAATATTTTTAAAATTTTGCAAAATAAATTCACACAATAATAAATACAAAAACAATTAAAATATCCCAACAAATACAATTAAAATTTAAGTCAAAATACATTACTTAAAATTAACATTCGACTGTCTTACTCTGCATTATAGTGATACTGATTTCAAAATTTTGAACAATATCTAAAAAAAATATATAGATTTCAAATAATTAGATTACAAAAAAATATAAAAAATTAAATAGAAATTTTTTTTAAAAATTATGCAAATATAATAATTATCCAATTCAAGTTTTTCAAATTCTTCGGTTGATGCATCTAAGGCCAAAAGTGTAGTCGATCTCAACTAGTTTTGGCAACAAATGAAAATTACAGTTGTAATCGGAGTTAAAAAAACTTTTAAATTTGTCTAAAGTTATTCTTCTATTGCTAAAAGTTGATTCAGAAGCTATAATCGAGAACTGAACAACTAAGATATATCTAAGAACCTTAGCCAAAATTGGATAATTTGACTCATTTGTCTTCCACCAACTCAAAATGTCAAAATCAGGAGAATTTTTTACTAATTTATCAGTCAAATAAGCATACAAATCTCCTTGAGATACAACATGTTCTTTATCCTCATTTTTCAAAACCTACGCATCAACATCATCATTAATTTCATCAGAATTCGATGGTGGGGCTAAATTTGATTAACATTAACCTCTTCAATTTTTTTAGGTTCTTCTATCAGTCCATTCAAAGCAATTGTCACTTTAAAAACTAATTTTTCTATCTCATGCTCTCCATAAAAAGCTGTGTATTTTGAAACTAAAAATTTCATCTTAAGTCTAAAATCCAAGACCACAGCTATGAAAAAAAATGACATTTATCTTGTTAATCGAATCCCAATACTTATTAAATTTCAACTGCATTTGTTTTTCCATTTCTATTAAAAAATGATCACCACTAGTTTGAGAAGAATGTAATAAATTCAAAATATGCACAATCTCTGAAAAATGTGTAGTTGGAAGTTGAATATGATGATCTAGATAATTTGCAAGTCACATCATAAAATCTTTTCAGAAATTTTGTGAGAGTTATGAGTTGTTTCCAATTACTCTTAGTCAAATAAGAAGGCCCAAAGTCAATGAAATACTAGCTATCTATATCCTCCAACTTATCAAAAGTTTTTTGGTACCCTAAAGCAATATCTAACATCAAATACATTGAATTTCACCTAGTAGGGCAATCTATGATCAAATTCTTTGTGTACATGTATTTACTATCACTATAAGAAAAATAGCCTTTAACGAAGGAAAATTCAGTCGTTAAAAGTTAAAATACGGTCATTAAATTACTATAACGACCGAAAATTCAGTCGGTAGAAGCCCCACCAGTAAAGGTATAGACGATCGAAATTTGTATCCGATAGTTAATGTATATAACAACCATATCTTTTTCGATCGTTGAATCTATGTTTTTAGTGATTGGATTTTCCCTTCGCTAATGGTATTCAGTTTCAACAAAGGGAATTTTGGTTGTCAAAGATATCTTTTAGCGATCGAATTTTCCCTTCACTAATGGAATTCACTTTTAACGACATATTTAAATATCCCTTTTAACGATTGGATTTTTCCTTTCGTTATTTGTGTTTACTTTCAATGAAAAAATTTTATGTTGTTAAAGATATCTTTTAGCGATGAATTTTCCTCCATTATTTGTATTTCATTTTTAAAAAAGAAAATTTAGGTACCAAATTTTCATTATTTTCGAAGTAAATTTAGTCATTAATATTAAATTTTCAAAATAAAATATTTTATTTGAATATTACCTATACACATTATTCATATACAACTAAATTATAATGAAACGTCTTTTGATATATTGTAAAATACCAAGTATAAAATATATAAATATTTCAAAATTGTTTGATTTCTATTTATCACATACAAGCTTGTTAAAAAAAATCCAAAAATAACCCCTATCTAAACCTCATATATCTTCATCGTCTATTGTTTTGAAGGCCTGTAGAATTAAAAAATGTATAAATTTATAGTTAATATTCATGCACAAAGGCAATAAATCAAATGGCAAAAGACTTTAATATTTTTAATTTAAAGTATCATTTACCTTAAATATCCAAAATCTCCAACAAGTGTAATTATATACACTTCAAAATATTCAAAATCCAATAAGTGTAATTGTACATACACTTCAAAATATTCAAAAAATGAAAAGGGTTGCAAAGAAAAAAAAGTAAAAAAATAATAGTAAGCTTGATGACATAATAACAATGAAAAGATAGAATAAAACTTACACCCATGATAGATAAAGTTATATCCATTGGCCTAACAAATGGAATTCTATTACAGGTTAGCAATATGTGCCTCATCAAGGAAATTATAACATTTTCATACTATAGATTGCCCATTTGCCTATTAAATGTTTCACTGTGTTGAGGATTCACTTAGAGATGGTGATTCAAAATGGACATTAGGTTGTTGAGCTAAGATTAAAGCTTCGAGTCTGCAAATTTGCTATCAAAATCATCAAGTTTTCTTTTCAATTCTTGGTTTTCTTCTTCAGTTTTTTTAGCTTGGATAACAATGCCCCTTTTGATGAACTAGGCCCTTTCAACTACTTTACAGTTATGCCACCGCCAAATCTAGCAACATGACCTTTTTGTTGAGGTCCAAATACTGTTTCTACTACCTCTATGTTAGAAAGAGAAGGTTCCAATAGCACTACATCTTGAATTTGAGTCTACAATTACAACAAAAATTTAAAATATATCAACATATCAAATAAAAGGCAGTATAGTGGAAATTTTTTCTTGTTACAGTTGAAATTCCTTGTTCAATGGCTCTTGAAGAGGTAAAAGATCTTAAGATTTATCCACGTCCCCTCCTTAATGCATCTAGTGGAATAAATGTTTGCTTGCCTACTTTTGATTTGGTTTCCATTCCGATATTTTAAAACTTTGATGGATTCATGTCAACCTAATAAAAAGAAAAAAAATACAATATCAACATCTCATCTAGTTTAACACATCATCATATAAATTTCAATTAGTTATAACATGCACAATCATATGAATTTCAATTATTTTCTACACAAACAATCATATAAAATTCAATTAGTATACACATATAAAAAATTATTCTAAAAATAATATATAAGCATCATCAAGTTGATTATGAATAAACACCATTAACCCCAAATATATAAGCATCATCAAGTCAATTATGAACAAGTTGCATCCAAAGCTTACCAGGTGCCAAAACCTATGTAATACCAGCACTTATTTTAGGTTTATATGCAATGTTAGTAAATAAATTATATATGCTAGTTCTTTCCTTATATATATATGTGTGTGTGTGTGTGTGTGCGCGCGCTCGCACGTGTGTGTGTGTATATGTGTATGTATACACACACACACACACACACATATATATATGTGTGTGTGTGTGTGTGTGTGTGTGTGTGTATACACACACACACACACACTAGCCTAACCCAAAGAGGAAATCTGAAACCATCGACATTAACCTCAAAAAGATAGAATTGAGTGTAGCTCCATTTATATAAAGAGCAAAAAAAAAAAAAAAAACTACTGCCGAAGAAAGGTCTCACAAAATAGTTCTTAGGAGAAATCAAATCATCTACACAGGCACTACTAAAATTGAACTAAAAACTCACAAAAATCCACTATCAACAGCTAAAAAGTTTAGCTTTTAAGCATTGGGGAACATGATAGCCTCTTTTGATTATAGAAAATCGAGAACACAGATGATTCAAACAAAAGTTAATTTGGTCAACAATAGCAAGGGGCAATTCTGAATAAAAGATAAAAGCACATAGTAGAAAAAATAGCTATATGCAAATAATCAAATAAAGATGGGGAAGAGCTAAAAGAATACCAGAAAGTAGTGAAATTGAAGAAAGTGGAGGTGGTGGCAATAGCCATAAAATTTGGTTAACAATGTATTTAAGTTTTTATATTTAAATTTAAAGGTTGATTAATCTATCTTTAGCGTAAATTTTTTTTTATTCAAATAGTAATTAAGCTTACTTATCAAAACCCTGAAGTCCTCTAATTACAAAACTAGTAGGTTGAAGTTTGTTAATATTATAATAACAATTAATAGATTAGTGGTAAATATATAATGAATGATGGTGATGGGAATAATTATTAATTCAGTTTAAGAAAATTAATACATCATGACAATGATCTAAAATAATCAAGAAATTGAAGAAAATTAATACATCATTTATCATCAAACCATTGCCACATTCAATTCATAGGAAATCAAGAGATCAATTAAATTAAAAATAATCAAGTGCAAAATTATGATTTATCATAAACCACTGCCACATTAAATTCACAAGAAATCAAGAGATCAATTAAATTAAAAATAATCAAGTGCAAAAGGTCAAGATTAGCAAAACAAACCCAACACGACATACACGGTAAGTATCTTAACATAACTAAGATTTATAACACACATATCCTGCAAGAACCAAAATTAATATTCAAATGAAGCAGAAAAGTCAACTATTAAAATGAAGCTAAACAAAAAAAAAATACTAAACCGTGTGCAGGAAAACAATGATAGGTAAATACAAGCAAAAGCAAAAAAGTAATTGAGAAAAAAGACAACAACTGAAAGCCAATATAATAAGAAGAGACATCTTTAGAAAATGCTGTTCTCTATGGAAAATGGGAGAACATAAGCCACTTTGGTGTTTTAATTAATATGATTTTACTCAAACTCTTAACAAGCGACCCTAAAGATAGACATTATATATATATATATGAGTTTTAAGGAATTAACTTCACTATGTAGTCCGTATAGGTCCTATTCATTTTTCTTACTTATACAGATTTTGCAAATGTCCAGATATTAGAAAACACCTTGAACTGAGAAATTTTACAAAATTCTAACAATAAGTCCCTACTAGCACAACCTTTGCAGTGATAGTGAAAACACTTAACCACTTTCTCCTCTCTTGGATGACTTGGGACCCTACACACAGATAACTCTGCTATGTACTTCGAATAACTATCCTTCAAATGATATTTCTCACCAAGATAAAATAGCAAGTGCTCTGCAAAGAAAATGGCACACCATAAATAACTAAAAAAAAAGGTATTTTCATTACAGTTAAAAAAGAGAAGTGCATTAGGAAAGCCGATTCCCGAGTTCTGCTATTGTACAATAGTAGCAATAGGGGTAAAAATAATGAAAAAAGCATGATTGATCGCCATCAAAACTTAAAATAAATAAATATGAGAGCAATTACACAAAAAATCTAGAGCAAAATTAAAGAAAAGCATATAAATTTATCTAATAATATAGACAAAGGAAGAAAATAGAAAGACCTTGCAAGTTTCTTTTATAAGCTGCATTGTTATTAGCTTTAAAAAGTGCAATACAGCGAAGCCAGCAATAAATTCTAGAATCGAGACATAGAGTAGAACAAAAGCACAATGAAATCGAATAGAGGCACAAACTGCCTTCACTAACACATGTTATCAAGCAGGGACCCAAAGCCAACGAACCAAAGCTCTACCCTACACCCCAACATAAACAAAAGAACTATAAAAACAAATAGATACATGGGCTACCACATTAGGATAGAAGATAACAACCAGAGCCCCAAGACTAACCAAGATAAGAAAACTAAATAGATCAAACTTAACCCAAATAAGATAGTGCTTAGTGCAAGTTATAAATATTCCTGCAAAAGAATGATGATCAACCGAACCAAATCTGTAAAAATAGTTCCTTCAAAAAATTAGGAACCAGTAGCGACCTAAATAGGGGTTAGATTTCAAAGAAGTTACAACCAAATAAATTTAAGTTGCTTACCGCAATCAGCCCAATAGATTCTCAAATCCTCAAAATATTTTTGAATTGGTTCTTTAATCAATAAAAATGCCTTATTTTCATATTTGAATGGAAGATCAGAATTATAAAGCAATATTCAACTGATATCAACACATAAAAAGAGTTTTTTTTTCAATCTATCACCTGCAATCGCCAATTTCATATTGCCCTAGTTCGATTAAAGCAACAAAATTCGATCAATATAGCCATATGGATAACATTCAAAGCTTCTTCTACCATTTCTATTAGGTTTGGGATTTCCATTTTGCAGGAAAGGGGTTTGGAAGATGGAACATGATAGGTTTATGTTTTACAAAAAAAAAAGGATTTTGCACTTTTATACAAGGAATAGAAAATGTTGGTCTGCATTTTGCAGAGAATAGATTTGAATTTTTTCCCTAATTTTGCACTTCTAGTATTTTATGTTTTATTCTTTATAAAATAATTGTGAATTATTTTTGGAGGCAAACGAAAGCAAGTCCCATAACATTCTTAAAGGCATTAACGACCAAAATCCTCATCCTTTAACGATCTGATGTAAACCCTTCGTTAAATATTAATAAAATTTAAGATCTAATGACCAATTTAAATTCCCTTCGTTATTTGTATATTTTTACTATCGAATTTTTATCCCTTTGCTAAATTTTGATCGTTAAAAATCAATTTTCTTGTAGTGTGTCTCACAAGAGTTTTTAAAAGAATCTAACCTTTGAGGACTAGTTCTAACATACTTGATAACATCTCTAACCTTTTTAATAGATTATTCAATGCCAGCACATTTTGAGCCTATCTTTCATAATTAGATTTAAGATGTGAGCACAACATCTCATATGAAAAGTTTCACCACCCAAAATAAATGCATCTCTCTTGCTTAATTTATTTTTCAACTGTTGAATTACAGTATCATTAGATGTTATATTATCAGTTGCTATACATATCACTTTAGTCAAACCCCAATCATTCATACAATTATCAACAACAATACCAACATTAATTCCATTGTGACTTTTAATAACACAAAAATTCAAAATTCTTTTATATACCTTTTAATTTGAATCAATAAAATGTGTAGTTAAATCATATAAATAATTCATAAAATGAAGTATTTTATAGGCCAATGTTAATTTTTTGTGTGTGTTGAAAGGAAAATAGATATTTCAAATAATGTCATTGCACAAAATAAAAATATAACTCTTCTTATAATTTAAGAAATTTTTATGTATTCTTTAATATTCAAGTTGCTTGTCAAACATTTTAAATAGGTACTCTAGTTGATTTATTAGCATAGATAGATGAATACTTGAATTCAATTGTTATAATGAAAAATAATTTATTAAATTTCATATTCCAAAAAATCATGCATAATATTAAATTACTTTATATATGCATATAATATGATAAGTAATTTTATTTTATTTCCAAACTATATAATTAAATTATTAATTTGTATATTTATTTACGTCTTGAGCTAAAAATAAATGAATACTATTTGAGTGATACAGAAAATACATAAAATTAATTGATAATAAGATTATGTGCTCATATAAGTACATTCAATCATTCATGATATAAAAGTAAATAAAGTTAATTGATAAGATAAGTACATACTCATATAATCATATGATTATATTAATTGATAAAATTTTATTATATATAATAACTATATATAATTGCATTATTGTTTTACAACTCCATTACTAATATTGGTATTGTGCAAAAATTTATACTTACTAGTTGAATGACAATAAAAATAAAGGAAATTAATTGGTAAAATGATCATACACTCATATAATACATTAATTGGCAATATTTCATTATATAGAATAAATATATTTAATTATATTATTAATTTCGATATTTATATAGGTATTGTCCTAAAAATAGATGAATATTAGTTAATTGATATTTAGAGTAAATGAAATTAATTGATAAAGTATTTATGTGATAAATTGCTTAGCTTACATATCTATATAGATATTTATAAAGAAAATTAAATAGTAATTGAGTGATATTAAAGATAGATTAAATTAAATACAAATTAGTTTAGTTATATATTCATATTCATATTCATATTCATATTCATATTCATATTCATATTCATATTCATATTCATATTCATATTCATATTCATATATATAGAATCATTATTATAATAATTAAATTTCCATTCTTAATAATTAAAATATTTAGTTTAATTTATTAATAAATTATTATTTTAATTTTATATATTAAAATATATAATGTAATAATTATGAAGTTAAATTTATGCAGTACATATAGAACAAAAATTATAAATAATATTTATATATAAATTATTAGTATTATATATAATAATTAATAAATATTGATTCTTTCGGCATAATTCGATACAAGATAATTTAATACAGTTTAATACGGTTCTTAGTCCGATTGTAGATAAATTATCCAGATCCATTTCAAATAAAGGCAACAACACAATTTGGTTCGTATCTAGTAAAAAAATCAACAATAAAGTTTGGTTTTGGATTTTTTATCCGTATTTTGGTTCGATATAGGAAGATCCAAATCCGTGTATACCCTTAACTATATGAATACATAAGTCATAATATCATATATATTCATAGCATATTACGCTTATTTTTAAATTAATTAAATATAATACATAAATTTTTTACATAAATAACATTAAAACATAATAAACTAATAACTTATTACAAATATTTGAGACAAAACTTATTTTAAATAATGCTCCAAAACTATCACGTGCCAAACCAAAATAGAAATCCTAAACCGCATAATAAAATAGTCTTATTAGAAACTTCATGCCTAAATTTTGATATGGCTCTAAATATCTGTAGATTTATCAAACTATTCTTTTGGTCTTCATACAGCTCTTCTTTTGCCTACGGGTGGAATTAACCACATGCTAAGCTAAAAGATTAGTGGTAACTACTAAATTTACTTTCCTACAAAAAAGATACATTAGATACTCATAAAATCCATGCATACACAAATATATGATTACAACATCACACAAGAGTCACTAATTTCTATTTCATAATACATGCACACTATACAGTGAGATAACAATTCACACACTATATTTAAAATTTCATAAATTAACAAATTAATTTCTTTAATTTTGCATAATGCACAAGCCAGTTAAGTGTTCCAAGTTAGCAATCAATATTCCATTTAACTAATATCGATGTTTCAGTATTTTAAATCCCATAATGTGGTAGACTACAAATTAAATTATAGAACTACTTCATCAATTTGAAGTTTTCTTATAATTTATTATTTTCTTATGTCATATTCTTCTAGTTACTAATTACAAACACATAACAGTGAATCTGATGCAATTTAATCATGCATATAATACAATTATCATGTTATCTCTATTAATTTCATAGAATTCCTAAGTAGTTAAATGTAGATATAATTACAACATTCAAATTTCCATTCATATGTCATAAATCATTTCATGAGTAACTATAAAACATATACAAGTAGGTATATTACTATTTAATGTGTAGTAGTTCATCTATAAATATATTTCTCTTAATTTCTAGCTTATTCCCCAAAATAATTATGAGTCAATTAATCACTTAATATTTATATATGCATAATATTTAAATTTAACTAACTCATAACTTCTTAAATTTTACTTTCATTTGCCCATAATAACATCAAGTGGAAACCCAATGAACTGGATATATGGGATAAAAGCCCTAAATGTCTAAAGGGTGTCGAGGTGACCACTGGGTCTATAACGCCCTCACTGTAGGTGATCAGATCCACCTAATATTTATATCTATCACAAGTGCTCATACATTGGCATAAACATTTCTTAAATTCGTGTACACTTCTAATCTAAATTCTCACATGCACAGTCTGACTCTATTAGATTATCTCATGATCATCCTATATACAAATTTATAAGCATCACTTTATATTTAGATATCCTTTACATGGATACAAAGTTAATACTACATATCAAAGTTACCTTATAGGCATCTTGCCAAAAGCCTTATTTTATTACAAAATATTACATAATGATAATGTACATCGAACTCTTCTAAGCCTTATGTTAACCATGTACTTGCAAACCTTGTCCTTAAAATACCTTTCTTGAAGAACCTATATGGATAAAGTATCCATGTTAAGCTAAAAAGCCTAGTAGGGAATGAAACAATAAAATAAGGATAAACACTCATAGTGGTTGTTACAAACATACAAACAAGATAGGTGTGTAACATAATGAATTCCAATAATATATGTCATTTTAAGGATGGATACGAACAAGTCACTTCAATGAGCAATAAAGTAGTGCATTTACTATTAACAACAAAGAATTCATATGAAATTACACATATATTTATTAGTGTCTCCTACATGCAAATATATACTTTCAAATAATTCATGCACCATTAAAAAAGAATGGAAATAAATACATGAACAAATAGTAATACATATTAACATATTCATTATTCGATAATGTAATCTCATATGTAAGTACATGTGTACATAAATATCCGCTGTATTAATTTACTGTCATTGAAAAAATAGTCACATGGCTTTCCACTTTTAATTTACATTTCTCTATAAAATGCATGACTAAGCTCTATGGGTGTGGATAAATGATGCTAAGGATACTCAAAGGTATCGATCACGTGGATACCCATAAGTATCAAATCATGTAGACCCAAATGCAGCAAAATTGTGGTCCTAAATAGGGATAAACTATAAATGTAAATAGAGTCAAGACACTAGCAGCTGTAATTACCCTCATAGGGATGCCTATCTATCCACTAACAAGTACTATATATAGGCATTAAGTCATTTCTTATATCACTTCACTTATGGAATTCATATACTATCAGCATTAATAAGTATACATGTATGCATTTGATTTCAACAAATAGCATACATGTATTCATGCATACTTGTATTTAATGTTCTTAATTGCACTCTTGAAGCAAGTTACAAAACTATGCAAGCATACTATCAATATATAATATATATATATATATATATATACTCTTATAGAAAAATACAAATCATTATTGAACATGAATTTTTTCAAATTAGTATGCATCATTACATGCTTAAGTAAACCACAATACCTAACATGTATAGTAAAATAACACAAATATGTTGCATAGATGGCAATAGGATTATATGCAAGGAATTGCTCATGCTTAAGTTGTTTTCCAATTATGAATCTTAAATTAGCCTTAACTTTATATGTGTACTCATGTACATTTATACATATACAACTTCATTGTTATGCTATTTAATAATTAATTAACACATTATGATATATTTAATTAAGACCATATCATAAGTGTATACTCTTATACATACCTATTTCTCAGTAAAATATATCCTTGTTTTTATACATGTTCACATGTTCACATTCTTTGTAATATAGTTAAGTAAATTTCAATACCAAGCATATATAAAATAAATATAAATAGGTTCAACAAAGTATTAATCAATTATTGGTTATACATTCACTTAAATTCAAATACATTGTTACGATGCACATTACTATAGTTATGTATTCAGTGCATTTGGATTAATACTAATTCATGTTTAGAGTATAGTATAGTTATGTTTATAGGTTCTTTTAATCCTAATTTATGTTTAGAGTGCCTTTGGATACTTTAGATTAAAAGACTAGTGTTTAAAAAAATAAATGAAGGAGGAATGGGTCTGTGCTAACTCCTCACGAGTGGTGGCAACTAGTGATAGAGGCTGAGTGTGCCGACTTGTCACAAGTGCTACAGAATCATGGCCGAATATGATTTCCTAATTCATGTTTTTTTTTGCATTTTTAACATAGTTCTATCCCGATTCAAGCTAAATGGTCTTTTAGACTTTTGTTCCCCAATGTCTCTAGTTTCCATAGCATCACAAATTAAGCCATTTGGACTCATAAATCAAGATATATTCCTAAAACACTAGGAACTACTCTAGAAGATAGGGCAACGAACTCGGTCACAATTCAAACCAAAAGTAGAGGTATTTAAAGCTAGAATCATATTATAGTCTCTCATATGAATTCTATATATATGAATCTACTTTATTATCCAACTAGAATCATTCATTTAGAGCTCTAGGGGCTGAGATATGATCAAATTATGAAACTTGGGTCATACAAATTGTATGATAGAAATTGTACCAAACATGATTTTAGGTAAAATTTAACTTACACATGCAAATTGTCATCAATTAAACACTCAATCATCAATTACACATCCATAACCATGCATATACCATATCAACAAATCAAATATCCCTAAAATTAGTTGAGTGAGTTCTCATACCTCTTGGTGGTAAAAAATCCTCTTCACTCCTTGATTGCCTTTTTTCCTTTCTTCTTGCTCGATCCTCACTCTATAATATATATTCTACACTTATAAATCCTTATTATTCATAAATAACTTAATTTGCAAAAAAATTACAAATTAGAAGAAGAAGAAAGAGCAGAAGAAGGGAGCAAACTTACCTTTATTGCTCAATCTCTAACCCCTAAATTATCTCATTTGCCTACCAATTTCACTAAGCTCAAAAAAGAAGAAATTAGGAGAGAATAATAGAAATTAAAGAGGAAGATTTTCTAGAAGTGGCCTTAAAGGTTGGTTTCCACTCATTTCTCTCAAAAAAATTAACTTTAGTGCACCTTCTGGAATCACATGTATCACTCTCCCATTGGTTCATTTGTGGACATTAGGAGAAATTCCTCTTTGCTCCCTTAATAATTTTTTTTCTTAATCTTTTCTCATAATTAGAAACTAATTCAATTTAATTCTCATTTTAGGTTTCTTAATCATGCATATACCTGCTGAAATGCCAAATTACCGAATTATCTTTGCCTTTATACATAATACCCTCCATAACCTTTTTTAATTCTTTATTACTCCAAACATGCCATCTACACACATTTTCTCCTTGGGTACATGTTGGGAACTTATAGAGTCATTGCTCCAACTGAACTATATGATGCCAATTATATGGTGCTAACTGTGCGATGCCAACTGTATGGCTCATAGATTGTTATTGGTCTATAAATGTAAGTTGCCATAACTCAATACCAGAATATATATCCCTATATGATATGAGCTTGAAAAGCTCATAAATATTAAATTTTTATGAGTCGTTTTGTTGAGCATTGTGTTTATTATTTTGATATTTTATCTATATTTTGTTGCTTTTATGTGTTTTGTGTGCTTATGGATGTTTTGCTTGTTTTGTAGGAGAAAGGAAATGATTTAGGGCTTAAAGGAGATCATTTGGGGAAGAAGGTGAGGAATTAGGGCTACAAGGGCATTGTCGCGAGGGCAACAATGCAATGGAGGTCGGGATAGCTAGCGGAGTAAGCCAAGTCTGGGCATGTCTTGTCGCGAGCGCGACGGAAGACGGATGAGGAAGTTGAATTTGAATAGGTGCACTTTTTCATCAACAATGGCAACTTTGGTGAAGAGTAATTTTTAAAGGGACATCTCTTTTTGAGATGTATATATATATATCAAGTTGAACAAAATTTGAGAAGAGGGATTGATGAATTTTGGATTTTGATTTTGTGATCTTAATAACAATAGTATCTCAGTACTTAGTTTAATTTTCATGATTTGAAGAAGAAGGCAAGCAAGGGAGAAGATACCTTTTGTGAAGGGAAAAGGATTGAGAGATCCCCTTCTTCTATTTCTTAATTTTATTTCTTCCTTGTAATCTTTAAATGGATGTTGTTTTAGCATTTGATTATATATGAACAATTACTATTTTCCATTTACATAATTAATCTTTGAATGTAGAATTTGCTATTAAATTTTATTATTATCATTTTAAGTTAAGGAAAATGACTTTAGATGCCAATTCCTTTTCTGAAAATTATCATAATGGTCATAAATAAGGGAGTTAGCGAGAGCAACATCTTATTGATAGCTAATAGGAATTTCATTATCGAAGCATAGTTTGAGAGATCACATGTGGAGATAATTGCTATAGATTGGTGAATAATCTTAAAATGAGTAATTAGAATCAACTAGTTCATTAACAAGAGTTGAGAATTAGCACTTTAATTGCATGTTTTAGGCATTCTAATTCATGTCGAGAGAGTGGATTAGAAATATATTCCAACTTGGCTTACTAATAAGATTAAAGCATATTAATTGAAATAATGGTATCGAATGTATGATCATTAGATTTTATTATATTTATTGTCTTCTTTGATTATATTTATTTAATATTTAATTAGCTTATACAATAGAGTACTTTAGAATTAATTTCCACTTATAAACGTTGTAGATAAGATTAAAATTGAGTAGTAATAGTGAGTAATTCTAATTAACATTCCTCGTGGGATCGATATCTGAAGTACTATAACGGTACACCGTATACTTACGGTATTAAGCTTTTAAGAAAAAGCATAACATGTTTTTGGCGCCGTTGTCAGGAAACTATTTGATTTAATTATTGCATTATGAATCTTGATTTATGATTTTGGATTATATTTAATTTGTTTTTGTTTGTTTGTTTTATTGTGTAATTTCAGGATTTGACAGTTCATGCCTCGTACAAGGAGTTTGCAAGAAGAACTTGAACCATTGAATCTAGAGATAGAGAGATTTATTTCGAGTAACCGCAAATCCAACAAGAAGAAAAATAAAATTAGGAGATTGACCATGGCTGACGAAGAGAATTCATCGCTATTGATGGATTTTGCCACACCGACATTAAGTGGTGCTCAACAAGGGGTGGTAAGACCAACGATAAATGCAAATCAATTTGAGATTAAACCATCACTTTTACAAATGAGTCAAAATAGCATTCAATTTTATGGTTGGCAAATAAGGATCCCAATGCTCATTTGGCAAATTTCTTAGAAATATGTGATACCTTTAAAATAAATGGGGTTTCGATAGATGCAATTAAGCTTAGGCTTTTTCCTTTTATATTGAAGGACAAATCATAGGCTTGGTTGAATTCCCTAACTAGGGGTTCAATAACAACTTGGGATCAATTAGCCCAAGCATTTTTATCAAAGTAATTTCCCCTAGCCAAAACTACCAAGATTATAAAGGATATCACTACGTTTGTTCAATATGATACTGAATCTTTGAATGAAGCGTGGGAGAGATTTAAAGAATTGCAGAGAATTTTCCCACACCATAATCTTCCAAGGGAGCTATTGATGCAAACCTTTTATAATGGAGTAAATCTAACTACTAGAGGCACAATAGATGCTGCAGCTGGTGGCTCTTTTATGAGGAAGACAATGGAGGGTGCATTCAAGTTATTGGAGGAGATGTCCATGAACAATTGTATGTGGCCAACCGAGAGAGTAAGAAAACCTAATGTTAATGCAAATGCTAATATTAGGGGGGTTCATTCAATAGATTCTGTTGTGGCATTGAAAGCCTAAGTAGCTGCATTAACCCAAAAGATGAATAGCCTAGGAGTGGGAGGAAATCCATAAAATGAATGCACCATTTGTTGCCAATTAGGTCATGGTAGTGAGGGGTGTAATTTGGGTATGGCTAGTACTAAAGAACAAGTGAGTTTCATCTAAAGGCAAGGACAAGGAAACCCATATTCTAACACTTATAACCCAGGTTGGAGGAATCACCCTAATTTTTCTTGAGGTAATAGTAGTAACCAAAATAGGGTTGTGGGGTTTCAATAACCTCAAGATAGGTTTGGTGCCTTGGAGGTTAAAATGGATAGGTTGTTGGTGGGAATTAATATGAAGTTTAGTGCTCAAGAGGAGGCTTAGAAAAGGATGGAAAATAAGTTTGATCAAATAAGAAAGAATCAAGCCTCTTCGATTCATAATTTGGAAGTTCAATTGGGGCAAATTGCCAAGGCTCTTCTGTCACGTTTACAAGGAAATTTACCAAGTAATACGGAGGACAACCTGAGAGAACATTTAAAGGCAATAAATTTGAGGTCAGGGAAATATTACACTAGTAAATTTGTTTCCACTAACAAGTTTGGTAACGTGTAGGAAAATAATAAGCAGGATGAGTTTCATGTCGCGAGCGTGACACCTATCGCGAGAATGACAGGAGAGGGAGCCACCACCATCGCGAGTGAAGTAGCTATCGCGAGCGCGCCAGTTACTGCAGAACAGCCTTCTGTCGTGAGTGCGACACCTATCGCGAGTGCGACAAATGGGGCTGCACAAGGAAAAATTTCGAAGGTTTTTCAACCTAAACCACCATTTCCACAATGATTGAAACAGGAAAACCAATACAAGTAATTTCAATCTTTTCTTGATAAATTGAAGCATGTGCATATAAATTTAAATTTTGTTGAGGCTATAACACAAATTCCTAATTATGCAAAGTTTTTAAAAGATCTAATTGCTAAGAAAAGGATTTGGGAAGATGTATCTACCATTGAATTAACTAAGGCATGTAGTTTAATTATCACAAATAACTTGCCTACTAAGCTAAAAGATAATGGTAGCTTTACAATTCCATGTATTTTAGGTGATGTTGAGTTTCCTAAGTGTTTATGTGATTTGGGAGTAAGCATTAACCTTACGCCATTATCTATTTTTAAAAAGTTGGGATTAGATTATGTTAAAACTACTTCAATGGTTTTGCAACTAGCTGACCAATCAATTAAAAATCCATATGGCTTAGTAGAAGATGTGTTAGTTAAAGTTGATAAATTTATTTTGCTTGTTGATTTTGTTATCCTAGATTTTACTTATGATATGAAGTGCCCATTGTTATTAGGGAGACCTTTCATGAGAACTGGTTAGACATTGGTTGATGTCTATGATGGTTCTTTAATTTTGAGAGTGGGGGATGATAGTGTAGAATATCGTATGGATAGGGCATTAAGGTACCCTATGGATTAAAATATATGCATGAAAATAGATGCCATTGATACTTGTGTTGCAACAGTTTTTAATGAAGTAGGTCAAGATGAGGTGATTATTAAGGAAGAATTTAGTATAGAGGAAGAACAAGAGGGTGCAAGGCCAGAAAGCTTATATCGAAATGATGCACCTATACCACCTTCAATAGTAAGTCCTCCTACGGTAGAGTTGAAAGAGCTACCAAGTCATTTGAGGTATTTCTTGGTTTAAATCATACTTTACCTATCATAGTGTCTAGTAAACTTACTAGTAATCAAGAAGCTTTGCTAGTAGAGGTAGTTAGAAAGAGAATAAAGAGCATAGGTTGGCAAATTTCAGATTTAAAAGGAATTAGTCCTAACATTGTCATGCATAGGATTAATATGATAGATGATTGTCAACCTAAGGCGAATAGGCAAAGGAGACTTAACCCAAATATGAAGGAGGTAGTTAAGAAAAAGGTCATAAAATTGCTAGATGCTGGGATTATCTATCCAATTTCAGATAGTGCTTGGGTAAGCCTGATACATTGTGTACCTAAGAAAGGAGGCATGACGGTAGTTAGGCATGAGAGTGGGGAATTGATTCCTACTAGAACCATAATGAGTTGGAGGGTTTGTATTGACTATAGAAAGTTAAATTTAGCCACTAGGAAGGATCACTTTCCTTTACCCTTCATTGATCAAATGTTGGAAAGGGTAGCTGGTCATTCTCATTATTGCTTTTTGGATGGGTATTCGAGATATTTCCAAATTTTTATATACCCTAGTGACCAGGAAAAGACTACTTTTACTTGTCCATATGGAACTTTTGCCTATAGACATATGTCTTTTGGGTTATGTAATACACCTGCAACTTTTCAAAGGTGCATGACCTCTATCTTTGGGGATATGATTGAAAACATCATGGAACTTTTCATGGATGATTTTTCTATCTATGGAGACTCATTTGAGTTGTGTTTAAATAATTTAGATAGAGTGTTGGCTAGGTGTGAAGAGACTAACCTAGTGCTTAATTGGGAAAAGTATCACTTCATGATTGAAGAGGGAATAGTTCTTAGCCATAAATTTTCCAATAGAGGCATTGAAGTGGATAGAGCAAAGGTTGAATTGATTGAGAAATTACCTCCACCAACTACATTTAAGGGCATTAGATCATTCTTAGGTCATGCTGGTTTTTAGAGACGATTCATTAAGGATTTTTCACTAATAGCTAAACCTTTAACTAATTTGTGGTTAAGCAAGTGCCTTTTGAAATTTCTGATGAATGTATGCATGCTTTTAATGCTTTAAAGGAAGCCCTTACAAGTGCACCTATAATCACTTCTCTTAATTGGAAGCTACCTTTTGAGATTATGTGCGATGCAAGTGACTTAGTAGTAGGTTGTGTGTTGGGTCAAAGAATTGGTAAGCATTTGCATGTGATTTGCTATGCCAATCATACTTTATCACCACCTTAAGTGAATTACACTACCACTGAAAAAGAGATGTTCGCTATTGTTTATGCATGTGATAAGTTTAGGTTTTATTTGTTAGGATCTAAGGTCATAATCTATACGGATCATGCAGCTTTAAGATATTTGTTTGCTAAAAAAGATGCCAAACCTAGGTTGATTCGTTGGGTTCTTCTTTTGCAAGAATTTGATCTAGAAATTAAAGACAAGAAATGCTCTGAAAATTTAGTAGCTGATCACTTATCTCGATTAGAAAATGATGAAGGATCATTAGGGGATAGCCATGAAATCAATAAATATTTTCCAGATGAGTCTCTTATGTCAATTAATTATAAGCATGTGCCTTGGTTTGCAGATTTTGCTAACTTTCTTGCTGCAGGAATTATACCTTATGGATTGACATAGCAACAGAGAAAGAAATTTTTTAGTGATGTTAAAAACTATATATGGGAGGAGCCCTATTTGTTTAGAATAAGTGGGGATGGTGTCAAAATACGGTGTGTGAGTGAGGAAGAGGCTGTGGATATTTTAGCTCATTGTCATTCATCATTGTATTCGGGGCATAATGGTGGTACAAAAACTGCTTCTAGGGTGTTTGAGTGTGATTTTTATTGGCCTACCCTATTTAATGATGCTAGGACTTTTGTAGCTAAATATGATAAGTGTCAAAGGGCAGGTAACATATGAAAGAGAGATGAGATGTCTTTAATAATATTTATGAAGTTGAGATTTTTGATGTGTGGGGAATAGACTTTATGGGTCCATTTCCTATATCTTTTAGGAAATCTTATATATTGGTTGGGGTAGATTATGTCTCAAAATGGGTTGAAGCTGAAGCTTTACCCACCAATGATTCAACGGTGGTGATTAAATTTTTAAAGAAACTCTTTTCACGGTTTGGAGTGCCACGAGCTATCATAAGTGATGGAGGTATGCATTTTATTAATCGATCTTATGTATCTTTATTGCATAAATATGGTGTCCAAGATAGAGTAGCTACTCCATATCACCCACAAACTAGCGGTCAAGTAGAGGTGTCCAATAGAGAACTTAAATGGATATTAGAAAAAACTATTTCTAATTCTAGGAAGGATTGGGCGCATAAGCTTGATGATGCATTATGGGCATATAGGACTACTTTCAAAGCACCTATTGGAATGACTCCATATAGGTTAGTGTATGGGAAAGCATTTCATCTTCCTATTAAGTTAGAACATAGGGCATATTGGGCAATCAAGACTTTGAATTATGACATGAAAGATGCTGGTTTAAAAAGATGTTTCCAATTAATGAACTTGATGAATTGCATCTTCTTGCTTATGAAAATGCATGTTTATATAAGAAAAGGTCTAAGAAATGGCATGATGCTCATATTAAGTATAAACACTTTAGGATTGGAGATAAGGTTCTACTTTTCAACTCTCGATTAAAATTATTTCCTGGAAAATTAAGATCTAGGTGGAGTGGACCTTTTGAAGTAACTCAAGTTTTCGATTATGGGTATTTAGAACTAAAAAATAGTAAAAGAGACTTGTTTAAAGCTAATGGGCATCTATGTAAGATATATTTTGATGGAGCATTATAGAGTAAAGAGGTATCTTTTATCTCTTTGAAATTGGCTTAGTAGTTATTTATATTTTTACTTTTTATTATTTTTATGTGGATAGTTTTATTTTTCTTTGTTCATTTATTAACTTATTTAGAATACTTACATAGTTCTTTTTCTTTATTTTACAGGCTATTATGTATGACTTATTTGTTTTTTTTATCAATTACTATTTTCCATTTAAAAAAAAGGGGTTAACACATGAAGTATCTTTCTTGTCACGAGCACGACATGGATGTATGGGATGAATTGCAGGGTACTGTCGCGAGTGCGACATCATTACCCTCACGACTGCTGAATGGGAAGATTAGGTATTTGTTACTGTCACGAGCGCGACATGCCTCACGAGCTAGGTAGGTTTGAAATCTTGTGTACTGTCGTGATCGCGATAGTGTTGCGAGGTCACGATAGGACACGAAATTTGAAACCCCGTGATTTTTGTCTGCCTTTTCACCTCACCTATAAATACTAAAAACCCAAACCTAAACCCTTCATCTTCCCATTTCAGTTGCTCTCCAAATTTTTTGTGTTTTGCCTTTCACATTTTTCTTCTTCTTCTCATATTTTCTTCTTTACTTGATTTTATGAGAGAGATTTGCTTGGATTGAGTGTTGTTTTTCTTCTTCTTCTTCACTTGATTCTGTTATTTTAGCTCATTTTCCATCATGGTTCACACCAAATTTATGGGATGCAAGGATAAATGACCCGTAGAAGGACCAAGTTCGCCACCGCCTGCTGCTGATTACCTCTAAGACAGGTTTGAGTGTCCTTTTCATATTTATTCTGAGGAGGAAGGTAAAACATTTAAATTTTTCAACACAAAAAACTTATGTGGGTATGCTACACTTAGATACTACTTTCCTTAAGGATCTAAGGCTTACTGCACAATTTGATAAATATTTCAAATATATGAAGTGGGAAAAATTCGTTAGTATGACCTTGCCTGTTAGGAAGGATTGGGCAGTTGAATTTTTTGTCACCTTGGCTTATATGGACAGTAAAAAGACTCATTTTAAATTTAGACATCAGGGTGCTGAATTTGTTTTTGGGTTTGATGAAATGCATGCATGGTTTGGTTTTTCTTTGAATGGAAAACATTTTAATGCTAATGTTTTTGATCACCAACCTGTTTGGACTAAATTAACCGGCTTAGATGAGTTCAATAACAAAAATGCACCCAATAGACTTATCAAGGATAATGCTCTGTTCTTATTTCATAAATATATTTGTCATGCATTATTTGGATGAGTTAAAAGCACCAAAGTTCAAACTCAATTTTTATTAAGTATTAGCATGATAAATAGTTAGCTCCCTTTACTTTTTATAAGTCCAATGTTAAAACAAAAGCTAGAAAAAAAAACAAGAAAAAAAGGGTTAAAAAGTGATTCAAAGAAAAGAAAACTAGCATAATGAATGGATAATAGCAAGGGAGTTAGAATAGTAAGTTAAAATTTCTTATGATCATGCTAAGTTGTTTTGAGTCTCTTTTGATATGGTGATCACTATTTTTCTCTATACATTATGAGCAACCTAATCAAATTGATCCTACCCTTACCTAAGCTAAGTTACAACCTTGATTAAGACCCTTTGATTTCATGCATTTGCTTATACAAGTAGTGGAGATATTTATTCAATTACAAGCTTATGGAATGTAATGGCAAATTAAAGGAAAGAGTGAAACACTAACCTTTAAACATTTGAGTGAAAAAATTAAGTGTTTGAGTGAGAGTTACTTTAGGCAATGTTTTATATGAAATAGTCTATACATGTGTTAAGATATTTAATTTCTTGAGTGCTTATATTCTTGTGCTTTAAAATTTCCTAATTCTCCAAATGTGCATGGGTGTTGAGTTGAATAGGCAAGGATATTGCTTGAGAATTTGCAACTTGAGACTAAGATACATAGAGAAGAAGTTGTAACATGAATTTTTCTAAGTGGTCATCAATTACGAATGCAAGCTCCATTATTGTGTGACTGTTTTATATGTGTTGTTTTATGTTATTTTCTTGTATTTTGAGTTTTTGCTCGAAAAGAAAAAGTTCAAGTGTGGGGAATTGATATGAGCTTGAAAAGCTCATAAATATTGTATTTTTATGAGTATTTTTGTTGAGTATTGCATTTATTATTTTGGTATTTTATCTATATTTTGTTGCTTTTATGTTTTTTGTGTGCTTGTGGATGTTTTACTTGTTTTGTAGGAGAAAGGAAATGATTTAGGGCTTAAAGGAGATCATTTGGGGAAGAAGGTGAGGAATTAGGGCTACAAGGGCATTGTCGCGAGGGCGACAATGCAATGGAGGTCACAACAGCTAGTGGAGCAAGCCAAGTCTTGGCGTGTTTTGTCGCGAGCGCGACATCCATCGCGAGCGCGATGAAAGGCGGATGAGGAAGTTGAATTTGAAGAGGTGCACTTTTTCATCAACAATGGCAACTTTGGTGAAGAGTCATTTTTGAAGGGACATCTCTTTTAGAGATGCATATATATATCAAGTTGAATAGAATTTGAGAAGAGGGATTGATGAATTTTGGATTTTGATTTTGTGATTTTAAGAACAATAGTATTTTCGTACTTAGTTTAATTTTCATGATTTGAAGAAGAAGGCAAGCAAGGGAGAAGATACCTTTTGTGAAGGGAAAAGGGTTGAGAGATCCCCTTTTTCTATTTCTTAATTTTATTTCTTCCTTGTAATCTTTAAATGGATGTTGTTTTAGCATTTGATTATATATGAACAACTACTATTTTCCATTTACATAATTAATCTTTGAATGTAGAATTTGCCATTAATATTTTATTAGTATCATTATAAGTTAAGGAAAACGACCTTAGATGGCAATTCCTTTTCTGAAAATTATCATAATGGTCATAAATAAGGGAGTTAGTGAGAGCAACGTCTTATTGATAGTTAATAGGAAATTCATTATCGAAGCATAGTTTGAGAGATCACATGTGGAGATAATTGCTATAGGTTGGTGAATAATCTTAAAATGTGTAATTAGAATTAACTAGTTCATTAACGAGAGTTGAGAATTAGCACTTTAATTGCATGTTTTAGGCATTCCAATTCATGTCGAGAGAGTGGATTAGAAATATATTCCAACTTGGCTTACTAATAAGATTAAAGTATATTATTTGAAATAATGGTATCGAATGCATGATCATTAGATTTCATTATATTTATTGTCTTCTTCAATTATATTTATTTAAGATTTAATTAGCTTATACAATAGAGTAGTTTAGAATTAATTTCTACTTATAAACGTTGTAGAGAAGATTAAAATTGAGTAGTAATAGTGAGTAATTCTAATTAACATTCCTCGTGGGATCGATATCGAAAGTACTATAATCGGTACACCGTATACTTGCGGTATTAAGCTTTTAAGAAAAAGCATAGCACTATAGCCAGCCAATTATATCATATACTTTTGGTTAATCACTAGTTTACAAAAGACAACAAAGAATTTTTGTAAGTTGCTCAACATAAACATATGTATACATATAATAATTTAGATGCAACACCATGCTCAAATTCTTACTTGAATTCATTCAAGTTATGATCATGATTCTTTTTCCATTAGCAAGCATATCTCAACATACTAAAAATTCCATGTTTACACCTCCAAGTCAATTTAAATATCAAATGGCTAATTAACATTAAAGTTAAATAAACTTATGACTAACCAATATTAACTTCACATGTATGTTTTTGAAATTAGGCAAACAAAGTTCATGCTTTATCTCAATTATACTCATACATCAACCTAAATCTAATCTTCAATAAATGCTCATCCATAAACACAAGCAAAGTTCCATTTCTTATTTTAACTATACGTGTAAGTTATCAATTATCCTACGCTTTTTTCTAATATTAAGTTCCTTCAATCAATATTATGGTTTTTTTATACTTTATTCTTTAAATTTTTCATGCCAATTGACCTTTTTTCATCTTCAATTATGATATTTACAAATAGATGTTAATGTTCCAAGTTTTCGTTATATACCAACTAAAAATATTTGCTTAATCATCACGTAGCAAATAATATTTCTATCACATTATTTCACTTTAGTACCATATTATTAAATAACATTATCAAACAAATAAATCCAAAATTCACTTCTAGTTGTCATATTTCTACATATATAAAAGTTCTACTAGGTCATACTTCAATCAACAAGCATTAGACAATTAAACATTTAAATTTCTCTTTGAACTTCAATAAGCCAAGTTATAACAACCTAATTTTCTATCGAAGAGAAATTCTAATAGAATCCACATTCTTCAAAAGTCAAACTTTAACATAAATATAGCCAACCAATTTTAAAGAATTAAATAGCTATTTGCACTTTCTACGCACAATGCTAATAACTTAAAGTCACACAAGCATTACACTTAGTTCTAAAAATTTTACCTATCATTTAAGCTTAAACATGCCAAGTAGCATCTTAAAATCCACTTAAGAAAACATTTTCATTGATCAATTTGTAAACTTTCATTCATTAAGCATGAAATTCCATTAATTCATCACAAACACTATCACAAACAAATTAAGAGTTAAGGATTTTTTAACTTTTCAATTCATCATTGCACAAAAACTACACTTTATAGTTATTACTTACCTAAACATAAATTTAACATTTATTACTAAAGATTAATTGCCAAAGATATCCTTTTGTTTATATATCTTTCCTATACAATTATTAGTCACTAGAAAGTATAAACTTAACAACAATTCAACCCAATGAATAATTAGTTTTAATTTCTTCAATAGTCTAGCATAAGTAAACCAAGATTAAAGAATTAAAAATTTTTAGAATTTAAAGGTAAAAATTTAGCCAACAGTTGTATAACTTCTTAGAGCTGCAACTCACCATCCATACAATTTTAATCTAACTAAATTAAGAATATCAAATGAACTCAGCTACCAAATCTATAATGCTCATTCTAATTTTTCTTATTTCACCATTACCATACGTACTATATTTAACATACTATTCATATCATAGTCCATTTACAAAGACATCACAATAACATTGAATCATACATATATACAACATCATATTTAATACTACTTTTAATATATACTCTTGTACATTGCAAAATTTATAAACATTTTGTTGTCCTTACATTTCAATTCATTTCGTATAAAATATTATTTAAAATAACAAATGCAAAAGATAACAACTTTATACTTTACTCATCCTAATTTTGGTGTTGTCCTTGATGCTATAGTTCTTATCCTTGTTGATGAGTCCTAGCTTGAGTACCTACATAGATTAACATCCATGCTAAGCTATAAATGTTAGTAGGGAAATAGTTAATATGAGAACAACCACTCACAGTGGTCGTTCCCAAGCACAGAAGCATGTAAAAAATATAGTTTACATTTACATTAATCAAAAAAATAATTCTACAATAACAAACAAGAATAATATCAATACAATTTTTGTAAAATAAACTTAGTCATAAATAGTATATCATTACTTAGCATTTACTTTATCTTTTAATTATTTCCTGTTAATGCCTGCCTATATTCTATGGGTGTGGATAACAAAAGTTATGGATACTCGTAAGTATCAATCATGTAATTACCTGTAAGTATTAACATGTGGATACCCTAAGGTATCAAACCTATGGTCCAAAATGGGGATAAATCATGGACCTAAATTATGGTTAAATTATGGCAGCTACAACTGTACCCTATAGGCATGTCTATCTATCCATAACCAAGCTCTATATGCAGGCATTAATCCATCTTTCACTTCTTTCTTTCATGAAGTTTAATTTATGGTATTCTGCCTCACTTTGTGGTAAAATTTTGACATTGTCAGGTTGATTTTTTTCTTAATTGGCAGCTATTCTGCCTCACTTTGTGGTAAATTTTTGACATTGTAAATGAAATTTCTAAGCAAAGTGGTCTTTTATGAAGTTATTCCTATTTGTTTTTAGTTTCTAAATCATAAAAAATCATTCCATTTGAGCTCTTAAATCTTAAGATATTCATCAAATAGTACGTACTACTCCTAGTGATATGGCTGCAGACATGGTTAGGGGTCAAGCTAATTTTTAAAAATCTTAGAGGGGGAACCAAACTTGTACATCTGTATAAATAATTAGGTATGTGGGTATAGTTTTCATCCCAACTTGAATTACTAAATTGAAAGCTCTACAACCCAAGTTATAGGAAAAACAGTCCTGTTGCATCAAGTGAACCCTAGGACATATTTTTGCTATCTTAAGGATAACTCAGATATTTTAATTCTTATGCATAATTAAGCATTATATCCATGTTTCCATCTCATTAATACTTCTAAAATACTATCTCAATGCATTATACAAAAGCAAGCACATACACAAAACATGCTCGAAGTTCCATACCTTTTGGCAAACAAAACACCTTCTTTAATTCCTCTCAACCTCTTTTTCTTTACCCTTACTTGTTTCTTCTTCTACATTGAATAAGTTAAAGAATTAAAAATTTATCTACTTCCTCAATTTAATGTCTAATTATCGATCTTATGAATCAAAAAAAGAAAAAAATAAGAGGTTATTACATTAAGATTGCCTAACCACTAAATTCTCTCTCCTTACAAATGTTATGTTTGAAATTAGTGGTTATTTGGTGTTGTTTAAAAGAGTATTAAGAAGAATAATGGCTGGCTTTTTTCTTTAGAGTGGTCAGTTATCCTTCCCCTTAAATCTTTTGTGTCTTCTTCCTTTCTCAAGAAAATTCTAGGGAGGCTAGGTGTCATCATCCCATTGGCCCACTTGTTGGCGCTAGATGAATTACACTTAGCTCCCCCCTTCTCTATAATTTCTTATTCTTACCCTAAAAATTTCTCTCTTTTATTTCAATTAAGCCCATATATTATATTTCTTTCCTAATTATGCACATATTTAACAACCATATTGCCCTTTCTCTTTTAAAAGAATTAACTTTAGGTTCCAACCTACAATACATTGACTAATCAAGCGTATATCAATCATATTATCATTTAAACTCACATACACTCTTTTAGAGCTTTTGTAGAGGCCTCATAAATTAAAATACACATAACAACACATGATAATAAAATTCCCTATCTAGCTCAATTTATTTAATGAACATAAGTAAAAATAATTTTGGTAGTGCACATACCAATTAAAGTTTTTTTTTTAAATTTTGGCTCATTTAATTTTTAGTCAAACATATTCCACCTATAAACAATAACTGGAGCATTATTGGGGAGGCACTTTTACTTCTTAGATGAAACTTAGGTGATATGAGCTTGAAAAGCTCATAAATAGTGTGTATGTGTGTTTAGTTTTATTAAGTATACTATTTAATATTTTGGTATTTTATGTATATTTTGTTTCTTTTATTTGTTTTGTGTGTTCTTGGTTATTTTATTTGTTTTAAAGTAGTTAAGGAATTAATTTGGAGCTTAAATAAGCAAATTTAGAAGCATTAATGAAGGTGTGAAGAAGAAGCCATGTCGCAAGCGTGACATATGTCGCGAGCGCGACAAGGGGTGCATGTCTAGGGCAAGAGATGAGGAAGAGAAAGGTGCAAAGAGGAAGCATGGAGCTGTGATCACGATAGAGGGCGGTTATAGGCAGTTAATCTTGAAAAGTCACCTAAAACGACACCAAGGTTCACCAAGGGTTGCATACCTATGGAGGGGCACTTAAAGGGACTTGATGCTTGAAAATTTATAAATAACCTAGAAGTTATAATCAATAGAAAGATTTATTATTTTATTTTCTTATTTAAAAGTGTAATTAGAGAGCAATAGTTATAGATTTTAGTTTCAGTTTTATGGCTTGAAGAGGAGGCAAATACAAGAAGACTACACTTGGTAAAAGGAAGAAGGGTTGAGAGATCCCCTTCTTTTATTTCTAATCTTTACTTCTTCTTTGTTATTATTATGAATTCTTTTTAGGAATTTGAATTTTGTTATTCATATTTAATCATTTCCCTTTCATTTATCTTTAAATGTAGGATTTGCTATTAAAAATTTATTAGTATCATTATAAGTTAAGGAAAACGACCTTAGATGGTAATTCCTTCTCTAAAAATCATCATAGTGGTTATAAGTAAGAGAGTTAGTGAGAGCAACATCTTTCTAAAAGTTAATAGAAAATTCATTACCAAAGAATAGTTTGAGAGATCGCATGTAGAGATAGTTGTTATAGGTTGGTTTTTATTCTTTAAATGTGTGTTTTATGTAATTCTAGTCTAAATGCAAGAGCTACGATTTAGAACTATAAATGTATGTTTAAGGCATAATCTAGTCTAGATGCGAGAGCTGCAACATAGAACATTATTCCAACTTGGCTTACATGATAAAGATTGAATTATAAATAAGAGAAAAATATCAAATTCCATATTTATGTATATGTTACATTCATCATATTTATAAGTCTTCTCGAGTTATCATTAAAGTAAAATAATATTTAATTTAGTGTAGTGTAGTGTTAATAATTGTTTTAACTTGCAAATTAATGAGCATTGTAAACAAGATTCAAATTGAGTAGTAATAGTGTACAATGTTAATCAACATTTCTCGTGGAATCGATATCTGAAGTACTATAATCGGTATACCGTATACTTGCGGTATTTAAGCTTTTAGAAAAAACATATCAAGTTTTTAGCGCCATTGCAGAGGAATGCTTGATTAAATTTATTGTCATTATGAATCTTGATTTATGATTTTGGATTACAATATTTAATTACCTTTGTTTTGTGTTGTTTTTAGTTGATTTAGTATACTAACATAGTTTATTTGGTTTTATAGGTTATATTACTTAGTATTTCATTATAAATTTCAGGAAAAAAAAACTAAACTAAAAAACTAATGATTTTTCCTTGAAACAAAAACTTTTGTTCTAAGGGATGCTAGAAATAATATCCAAACATTTCTTTTGGATATCCCACAAATAAACATTTGTCAGACTTAACTTCTAGTTTGTCTGACATTGTCCTCTTCACATAAGCAGGACTACCCCATACCTTCATATGAGAAAGTGTGGGTTTCTTGTTATTCCACATCTCATATGGAGTAACAACAACCGATTTACTAGGAACTTTATTTAACACATAAACAGTAGTTTCTAGTCTATATCCTCAAAAGGACTTAGGCAAGTCTGCTCGGCTCATCATGGATTGAACCATATCGAAAAGTGTTCGATTTCTCCTCTCAGATACACCATTGTGTTGTGGTGTATATGGTGGAGTCCATTGAGATAAAATCCCATTATCTCTAAGACAATCTTGAAATTCTTGGCTTAAGTATTCTCCACCTCAATCTGATTTAAGTGTTTTAATACTTTCTCAAGTTGCTTCTCTACTTCATTTATGAATTCTTTGAACTTTTCAAATGCTTCTGATTTATATTTCACTAGATAGATATATCTAAATCTGGAGTAATCATATATGAAAGTAATGAAGTAAGAGTAACCTCCTCTGGCATATGTAGTCATTGGACCACATACATTTGAATGTATTAAGTCCAAAACCATTTTAGCTCGTTATCCTTTACCAATAAAAGGAGCTTTTATCATTTTCCCCAATAAACAAGATTCACATAGATCAAATGATTCATAATCAAATGACCCTAAATCACCTGATTTGTGTAATTTGGTCATGCATTTCTAATTTATATGACCTAAATGATAATGCCATAAATATGAGGTATTTAGATTATTTTGTTTCATTCTCTTTGTATCCACATTATGCACTTCTTTAATTAAATCAAGAACAACTATACCATTTTCAATGATAGCTTTAGCATAAAACATATTGTTCTTAAAAATGTAACAACATTTGTCTTTTAAAGAATTGTCATAATTGTTCAATAAACAACTGAAAGAAATAATACTTTGGATAATGCTGGAATATAATAACAATTATTTAACTCCAGTATTAATCTAATTGGAAGAGGCAAATGGTAAGTTCCCACAACTGTTGTAGAGATGTTTTGTCTAGTAGCTGACTGTAGACATATTTCTGCCTTTCCAACTCTTCAACTGCTTTTAAACCCCTGTAGATCATTACACAAATGAGATCCACATTTGGTATTTAATACCCAAGATTGTTTTGAAGCAATGTAATAAGTATTAATTTCAATCATATGAATACCTAAAGTAGAAGCATCAGCTTGCTTCTTCTCCTTGAGAGAATCTAGATAGGCCTTGCAGCTATGTTTCCAATAACCATATTTTCCACAATGGAAGCAAGTTCCTTTGGGATTCTCTTTCTTGGCAACCTTCTTCTTGGAAACTCCACCATGCTTTGGCTGTGCCTTGATCATCTTATTCTTCTTTTGCTTCTTGCCTTTAGCAGAAGTGACAACCATGACACTTTTTGAATCCTTCTTGAAGGATCCATCAACTACTTTGAGCATGCTGATTAACTCAGGAATGGTTACTTAGATCTTGTTCATGTTGAAGTTAAGCACGAAAGGTGCACAAATTGGAGAGTACAAGATTAAATCTATGTATAGATCGTTTTCCATTACATAGCTGAGTCTACTCAAATGCTAATTATACATATACATCTTTAATGCATGAGCAGCAACAGAAGTGCCTTCCACCATTATGCAGCTAAATCGAGCTCTAGCAATCTCATATTGCTCAGTTCTAGCCTGAGAAGAATAAAGCTCCTCTAGATTCAAAATGATGGTTCTAGCATCCATCATCTCATGTTGCTTCTGAAGCTCTAAGGACATAGCATCCAGCATCAAACATGCTGCTGCTTCACTATCCTTAATGTATTTTCGATAAATTTGCTTGATCTCATCAATGGCATCATCTGATGGAAGTGGTGGTGGATCTTTATCCAAGACATAATGGATCTTTTCAGCTCTGAGAACAATTCTCACTTGCCTGATCCAGTCAGAATAGTTGTTGCCAACCAGCTTGTTATCCAAGATTGATCGTATATTAATGTTTGATGTGATCATGATTGTAAGGACCCTAAATAGGCCCTAGAAGAATTCAAGGGTAATTATACATTATTAAAGTCTAATTAAGTATTATTGGATGAATTATTAGTAGTTATGATCTAATGAATTCATTGTCCTATGTGATAGAGTATATAATAGTCAATTAATATTATAGTGTATAGTGCATATAATTGGAGCAAAAATATAGTTAAGATGTTGTTTAGGGCATAAATGTTATTAATTTATCATTAATTATGTGATAAATGTGTGAATTATATGGTATGAATTTTATAAGAACATAATTAAATTATTATTGTTGGTTTAATAATATTCAATGGAGTAATTGAAGTATAAAGTATTAGTTTAGGGGTCAATTTGTAAATTTGGCATCTTAAGGGTCAAATGTGAATAAAAGAGAGATTTGAGAGGTTGATTTAATAGAAAGAATAATTGGATAGGCCAATTTATAACATGCAAGAAGATGAGAGGCAAAGGTGTAACATGCAAGAAATTGAGAGAAGTTAGTGGTAGATGCAAAATTTTGAGGGACCAAGAAAGAAATTTACCTTGCCACTATATATATATATATTATAATTCATAAGAAAGAGAGAGAAGTGGAGGGGGACAACATTCTTAAGAGAGAATTATAGAAATTTATTCTTCTTCTCATCTCTTATATTCTATAGTTAATCTTTATCTAAGAAAAATCTTTGATGAGAAATTCATGCATGTTTAATTAATCAAGAGAAGTTAGTATGTATCATTAAGGTAAGCTTATTAATTAGTAATTCTTCTTCTTCATCTTCTTGTTTTGGTTGATAGTAGATTAAGTTAAATGCTGGAAGTTTGTGTTAATGGATGAAATTGTTGTAAAAGGAAAAGAAAGAGAAAATTAGGATCTTGAAAGAAGAAGATTTGAGTTGCATGTCCAAGTTTGGGAACTATTATTTCTTGCATGCATTAATACTTGTGTTGATTATGGATTTTATAAGTATATTGATTTGAATTAAGATATTAGGCATGCATGTGAAAGCGCTATCCAGAAATTCAGATTAACCTCCAATGACTATTTTGATCATAAGTTGAGTTTTTGAACTTCGAATTTGATGATTCTAGTTGGGATAGAACCAAGACTTCTATGCCTACAAATGTTATAGAAATAACAATAATGCAATTTTTCCTCTAAGGTCATAAAAAAATGCCCAAAAAGGTAGCTCTTTTGCATTTGGCAGGCCATTGGAGCAGTAGGTGTTTCTTATGTTATAACTCCTGGGATATACATCAAAATGACTTGACATTTTTATAGTATATAGTTAAGATCTTAGGTATCAATTGTTAAGAGAAACATTTCCTAAAAAATGTCATTTTCCATGTGAAAAATATTATGCAAAAATCGGATAGTGAGCAGTAGAGAGTGAGTATGTTTAGCATGAAGGAAGAATTGCAAATACATTGTTAATCACTTAAGGACTCAATTAACAAGTTCTCAATCAACAAGCTTACTAGGATTAGCATGTTAATGGATAATTATAATATCTATAAAGCAGGAACTAAGGGTTTTTAGATTAATTTAACTTAATAATTTAATCTATAGTATGGCATAGATATGTACATAAATGAAAGAATATAATTGAGCTTAATGATTATTAATAGCTTGTCATTATATGAAAGTAATTATATGCTGATGTCTTTATGTGTCAAATTAGAGTCTAATGTCATAGCATTAAGTATATATAGATAAATGCCATTAAATGATTTAGAGTTTAAATTGATTGACAACGTATAGAAAATATAGATAACATATATAATATTCAGTGTTTAGGAGTACAATATACTAAAATTGATTTCATAATAAAGAGAGATGATGAGGTATATATAAGATAAGTTGATATTAATAATATGTTTTCCATTGGCTTAGAGTTATGTGAAAAAGTAGAAACAATATAATTTCCTTCATAAAAAGAAAAGATAATAGCCATAGTCATGGTGTATCAACTTTGATAATATTGAAAGCAATTTATTTTGTAATTGTATTTTATCGATATTGAAGCCTCTATAGCTACCTCACATGATTACTATTGCCATACTATGACATGGAATAAACATAATTGTGTGCTTAACTTCTATTATACCATGAGTTTATCTACAACTTAAATTTAGTGTAATTGCAAGTGTCTATTAAAGAAACATCCGTACAAGCTAATTATGGAACAGTTTATGGTAAAAATGAGATATCTTTGTGTACAATGGTAAGAATGCTATGAGATTAATTCCTATGCATAATAGACTCCTAAATGCACATTTTGTATATAGGAAATATGAATTAAAATCTTATGAAAGCATGTCAAATGTTGACTTGAAATTCGTAACGACTGGATGTACTTTTAGGGACTAGACCTTAGTAAATAGGGCATAACTTTTGGTAGAGTTGTTAAATGCTACAAATTAAAATTATGGTAAAACTAGAGAAATGGAAGTATAACTTTGATGAAGAAATTTTGGTTTAATTCCTTCTTAATTTTATTCTATGAATTTTTATAAGTGGTAACAAACACTATTTTGGTTCTATGAACAACCTATAGTTTTTCTCATATATCTCGAGCTATAGATAATTTATTAAGGTGAATTTTAATGTTTTGTAAACTAGACACAAAGGGGAATAAGATTGTAGAAGGTCATTTAGCCTAAAAATGACATTTTCAAAATCATAAGTGGCTCACAAGTTGGGCCCAGAATGCTGCCCCTATACAGATTTGTGTAGGAGAATTTTAATTTGTTTTCTATATTTGCTTTAAATATAGTTATGTTAAATATGTGTTTATATGATAACACATTGGATTGGATATAACATGTGATATGATTATTGATAAAAGTCCCTAAATATATATACATATATATATGTGTTCACATATGTATTTAAGCAAAGATTGTTGACAATTATATAAAAAATACTTATGTGATTGAAATTAAATACTTGCTTGTTATATGCAAAATTATTTATATGTATATACTCCTATAAAGAGTAAATGTGTATTTCAACATGCACTTATACTATGAAATAAAGAATTACATTAGTATGATCATGTTCACATATAGTGCCTTATTGATAACATGTTAAAGTACATAATGTGATGACATATGCTTAATAGTAAGTACTTGCCTTGTTATATGCCAATATGAATACTTGTGTATATATATATATATACTTGTGATTATGAATCTTTTTACATGATCACATCCATCTGATGTGCTATAGTGCAAAGTTCTTATAACAAGGCATGTTTTATGATGAGCACTTGAACAGGTACGACACATTACATGATTGTCATAGTATAATCATGTTAATATGTGAAATCTGATGATAGCATGATTAATGAAGTATGTGAAGCATTATAGGAACCTTGCATACATAATTATACCATGGCAATAATATGTCTATTTTATGGTTATACATGTGCAAATTGACTAGTTGAGTGCAAGCATGATATATGAAAAGAAAATTGAATAGAGTATTGCCTGCAATTAGAGTTCAGTTGTGGATAGATAGGCACCTATAGGGATGTTACAACTGCCACAGTTGATCTTTTTAGGTCTAAAGTACAGTTGATCTTATTGGATCATGCACAACCCTATCTGGGTTGTTAGTTGACCCCGTTTGGGTCCATTTGATCGGTCCATCGTACAGTAGACCCCTTTTGGGTCTATAGTTTTAATATCTTTAGATATCCACTATTTTGATACCCTTGAGTATCCACTGATCCCATTATCCACCTTTTGAACTTAGGCAGGCTAAACTATAAGCACAGTATAGACATTACAGTATAAAGTACAAAGCAAGCATCATATAAGAGTTAAGGATATTGCTTGATTACATGTCTAACATGATTTGCTTGAATTGTTTCATAAGTTTAAATAAATAGAGGTTACCAAGTAACACGTGATATGTATGCTATTTAAAGTTTGTTCCAAATGTTTGAAATTGCTTAAATGAGTTAAATGCATGAAGAATTCTCAATTAGTATACAATACAAGCATTCTAAGTTAACTGTTAAGCTTTTCAAATGCTTTTATTGTTTACTACATGAAGTTGTTAGATTTGTCATGATTTTCTAATCCATTGATTACATGTTAAATAAATAAATAAATAAATAAATATATATATATATATATATATATATATATAAATTGTGCTGAGTGTGATTACTGATGAAGCAATGGTAATATCGAAATGCTTTAAAAGTTGAAAAATATACAAGGTAATGATATAATAGTTTAATAAAAATAGTAAGTATTCAAAAGAATGAGAATGCATCTTATACATGGAATATATTATTACAGAGTATGCCCTAGAGCCCATGTAATAGGGATGTTTTTCATATGTATAAAATTTATATTCTTAATAAAAGGCATCATTCATTTATTAATGATATGTTTAAATACATGAGTTTGTAAATCTTAAATTAATAAAAGAAGTCCTAGATATTATAAACACAGTGCAAAGACAATAATGAAGGTGTTCATGATGTGAGATGTCTATTGCATACAAATGTGTTAATATCTAAATATCCCTAGTCATAGAATTAACAAGATAGGACATTGTTAATTCGGATAGACTAGCACATGTTATGCTTTTTAAATGGTTCAAGCAGTGGTTCTCATAACTGTGATTATGGAAGATAATCAAAGCTAACATATGGATGCTTGTTAGAAGCACAAGTTCATTGGAGACCTACAAGGAGAATCCTCACATAGATATTAAATCTATGTCAGTGAGGAATCTCTTCATAGTGATTGTGCAAGTATCCTTAGACTTGAGATCACCAAAGTTATCTTAAGTAGCAAGTGGTATACTTTGAATTCATAACTGATTACTTCCAACTGGGAGTGAACATAGTTAGGAGATTGGGTATATCATGACCTACTTGAAGATAGTTGAGTGATTGACAAAGGATTCACCATCCCATATTTAATAAGGGAAGTTATCTCGCATGATTCTATAATTACCTTGTTCAGAGAATCTCTGGCCAGAGTAAAATGCCAAGATGGATAGAGATCCATGGAGGGAATTTTGGGAACAATGGTTAAATTAATAGAACATACATAATTAGATTTATATGAGTTGACAGAAATCCATACTCAGAATCTAATTGAGATAAGAGTGGTGAAAGGAGTATTTGCACGGTAACTATTTCTATGGAAGGGTATAGTCAAACCACATGATTTTCTTGACATTTGGGTAGTCATGATGCCTAGCTAGAGGCCAATCATGACTTGTATAATGATGTATCAAAATATCAATAGAGATTGATAAAATGATTTAAATGAGTTTAAATCATGTGAGTTTTGAATAGAACTCACAATTACATATTATACTGCCAACATGGACAGGAACCCAATAGGTCACACACATATAATGAAAAGGATAAAATGGTAAAATGATAAGGATAACAATATTTTATATTATTATTAGGGTAGAGAAGTAAATAATATAATAATTAATTAAAGAGTTTAATTAATTATGATCAAGTAAAATTGTCCGCGAAACTTTTCAGAAATGTTCTGTAAATTGGACCTAATTGAAATAATGTATTTCATGATTAATTATTATTGTCTTATAAGTGTTATAGGACTACTATAAGTGTTATAGGACTAATATAATAATTAATAAGTCCATTGGAGAAGTTATAAAGGGGCCAGAGGAATGAAGCTGGTGTGAAAGCCCTTCTACAGAGAGCCACATGCCAACTCCATACAGAAGGCCTTAGAGGTGTTTTTCTTGCACCAAATTAATTTATATATGTTACATAAGTGTTGTGAAACTCACATATTTAATTTGGTTGGATTTGGAATCTATTTGGGCATTTAAATCCAATTAGTTGCACAAAGGGCCTAGTTTGTGGGTTTTGTGCATAGTCTTTTCTAAAAAGGTTTAAATTGGATTTAATTAAACCCAAATGATTATAATTAATTCCAGAGGCCCAATTAATAATTCTCCAGCAATTTTAAAGAGCCCAATCTCATTAAGAAGTTGGAATTTTAACCTAACTATAAAAGGCCAATTAATGAGGAATTAGGGTTAAGTGATTAAACAGAAAAGAAAGACCTTTTCTCTTATTCTCTCTCTCTCTTTTGCGCCACCTCCAAGCTAGCTTCTTAGAATTTCGGCCAGCCCTAGTTTGATACCAATTTTTTGGTTCAATTTATCCTTCTCTAGTGTGGATTACTCATTGGAGGTGTTCGATTTTGGACACTGTGGTTTGCGACAACCCGATGCGAAGTAAAATCAACTATTCAACAAAAATCAAAGATGATTTTTCTTATTCTCAAATAGTTATATTGTGTATTCATGGCAAGATAAGATCTAATGGTTAAAAAATTTTAAAATTTTGCTCATGTATGCGATGCATGTAACCGTTAAACTCCAACATGGTATTAGAGCCACGGTTTTGCCATAGATATACAATTATATATTTTTCTGTGGAATAAGTTTTGTTTTATTTTTAGTTATCTATTTCATGAATTTTAAAATATCAGATTTAATTGTTCATGAATGAGAAATATTGATTTCTGGATGTGATTGTGATCAAATAAATTTGTTGGAAACGAAAATGAAGCTTTTGAAGAATTGTGCCTTGGGTTTTGTGTGAAACCCATTAGGGTTTTGCATCAAACCCATGGAATTTTAAGGGGCTGTTGTAATTTGATTTCTTATGGGTCCATTAAAACATCATTTAGATGATATTTTATGTGTTTAATATGTGATATTAAGCCGTAAGATTGAACGGAATTAAAATCGAACAAGTTTTGCATGAAAACTAGTTTAGTCAAAAAGTTCGATAAAGTGGTGTTCTTCATATGTTCTTGATGTGTTCTTGGTTAGAACGATTTTTAATCTTCTAAATCTGATATATATGATATATTAAAGTGTTTTTAATTAATTGGATTAATTAAAATGGTCCTTAAATTAATTTGATTAATTTTAATTCATTAAAACCACTTAATGGGCTTAATTATGTTTACGGACTTGGTTTAAATTAGTAAATGACTTGGTGGAGCCAAGGAGCTGATTTAAATTAAATATTATAAACATCAATTAAGTTTATTAATGGGTTTTAAGGGCTGGAGTGGGCCTGGCTCATTCCAAAAGGCCCAAATGGTCCAAAAGATACAAAACTAGTTTGTGTGTGAACACATTTAGGGTTTTCTTTTGTGGGTTTCGGCCTACACTTGTTTTTAAGCCCAAAATTGATTATTTTAATTATTTAATATGATTAATTAATTAAATAATCAATTTATAATTAATTAATTAATAATCAATTGGATTGATTATTAAGACAAGAACACATGCATGCAAAAAGGTTTCCTAAAATGAAAGTTTCCAAAATGAAAAAAGTTTCTTAATTTGATCACATCATCAAAATAACTCAAAATATTTTTTCAAAGGTTGAAACAAAGTTAGTAATCCATTTCTTTATGCATTAGAAAGGCATATAAGGGTGTATGATTGGCATGATGGATAGTTATGGACAAAGCCCAATGTGATTGAGCATTATGCATGTTTTGGCCCAATGAGGACTTTCATGTCCCGGCCACTTGTTTTTGGTTTGTATTTCATTTCAAATTGTAATATGTAATTAGATTACTTAGATTAGAATTATAAATAGAGATGGAGACCACTATCAAGGAGCAAGATGGGCCGGATGGAGATCCAACAAGCTTGAAGATAATGTAATTATTTTCTTGTTTGAATCATGCATACTACCTAGGTGTGATCTTTTGATTTCCCTCTTGGCTCGGGGAAATCAAAGTAGTGAAGTCCATAACAATACCATATTTGTATGCTTATATTTATGTGATAGATATAGGATGCATACCAATGTATGCTAACCATGTATGATGAGACTTAATTAACTAAAAACCTCAAACAAATACTAAGGTATATAAGCCTTCCATTAATTTAAGGAGAACCAGAGTTCTTTATAGTGTGGGTTGTTGACCACAGTTAAGCTCACATTATACCGAATATGTTCAAATCTAATTAAATGGGTCATCTTAGCTAGCCCATTAGCTTGTTGACCACAGTCAAGGCTAATGGTTCTAGAGGCAAGCTTAGGGAATGCATATACGATATGCACGCATCAAGAGTTGATAACCTAATGATCCAATAGTTGTGTAGAGACACAATTGGTATATAGATACCTACCTTTCAAGGGTATGGAGTTTGGCTTGTTGACCACAGTCAAGGTCAAATTACATATCAAGGATCGGATATTGGCCCACTAAGAAAACCATCGGGTTTTCTCGGATTAAATAGTGAGGGCTATTAATTCACAATAAAATAGTGGGAGTAAATGGATTAATTAAAGACCTTATTAATGCATACATGTATATGAACATACTCTCATATCGTTTCTTTTTCACATCTAGGTCATCATCATGAGGACATCAAACATTAATATACGATCAATCTTGGATAACAAGCTGGTTGGCAGCAACTATTCTAACTGGATCAGGCAAGTGAGAATTGTTCTCAGAGCTAAAAAGATCCACTATATCTTGGATAAAGATCCACCACCACTTCCATCAAATGATGCCGTTGATGAGATCAAAGGCAATTATCAAAAATACATAGAGGATAGTGAAACAGCAGCATGTCTGATGTTGGGTGCTATGTCCTCGGAGCTTCAGAAGCAATATGAGATGATGGATGCTAGAACCATCGTTTTGCATCTAGAGGAGCTATATTCTTCTCAAGCTAGAACTGAGCAATATGAGATTGCTCGAGCTCTATTTAGCTGCAAAATGGTGGAAGGCACTTCAGCTGCTACTCATGCATTAAAGATGTATGGGTATATTGAGCATTTGAGTAGACTTGGCTATGTTATGGATAATGATCTATACATAGATTTAATCTTGTACTCGTTGGCTCCAAGTTATGCACCTTTCGTGCTTAACTTCAACATGAACAAGATCCAAGTATCCATTCCTGAGTTAATCAATATGCTCAAGACAACTAATGGATCATTTAAGAAGGATCCAAAAAGTGTCATGGTTGTCATTTCTGCTAAAGGCAAGAAGCAGAAGAAGAAGAAAAAGAAGATAACCAAGGCGCAGCCAAAGAATGGTGGGATATCTAAGAAGAAGGTTGCCAAGAAAGAGAATCCCAAAGGAACTTGCTTCCATTGTGGAAAGGATGGTCATTGGAAGCGTAACTGCAAGGCCTATCTAGATTCTCTCAAGGAGAAGAAGCAAGCTGATGCTTCTACTTCAGGTATTCATATGATTGAAATTAATACTTATTCTATTGCTTCAAAACAATCTTGGATATTAGATACCGGATGTGGATCTCACTTATGTAATGATCTACTGGGGCTTAGAAGCTTTAAAAGAGTTGGAAAGGCAAAGATATGTTTGTAGTCAGCTACTGGACAGAATATCTCTACAACAGTTGTGGGGACTTATTATTTGCCTCTTCCTAGTGGATTAGTACTAGAATTAAATAATTGTTATTATGTTCCAGCTTTGTCCAAAAGTATTATTTCTTTCAGTTGTTTGATGAACGATTATGATATTTCTTTAAAGGACAAATGTTGTTACATTTTTAAGAACAATATGTTTTATGCAAAAGCTATGATTGAGAATGGTATATTTTTTCTTGATTTAACTAAAGAAGTACATAATGTGGATACCAAGAGAATGAAACATGATAATCTAAATACCTCATACTTATGGCATTGTCGTTTAGGCCATATAAATGAAAAACGCATGACCAAATTGCATAGGTCAGGTGATTTGGGATCATTTGATTATGAATCATTTGATACATGCGAATCTTGTTTATTGGGAAAAATGACAAAAGCTCCCTTTATTGGTAAAGGAGAATGAGCTAAAATGGTTTTGGACTTAATACATTCAGATGTATGTGGTCCAATTACTACACATACTAGAGGAGGTTACTCTTACTTCATTACTTTCATAGATGATTATTCCAAGTTTGGATATATCTATCTAATGAAATATAAATCAGAAGCATTTGAAAAGTTCAAAGAATTCAGAAATGAAGTAGAGAAACAACTTGGCAAAAGTATTAAAACACTTAGATCAAATCGAGGTAGAGAATACTTAATCCAAGAGTTTCAGGATTATCTTAGAGATAATGGGATTTTATCTCAATGGACTCCACCATATACACCACAACACAATGGTGTATCTGAAAGGAGAAATCAAACACTATTAGATATGGCTCGATTAATGATGAGCCGAGCGGACTTGCCTAAGTCCTTTTGGGGATATGCACTAGAAACTGCTGTTTATGTATTAAACAGAGTTCCTAGTAAATCAATTGATGTTACTCCATATGAGATGTGAAATAACAAGAAACCCACGCTTTCTCATATGAAAGTATGGGGTTGTCCTGCTTATGTGAAGAGGACAATGTCAGACAAACTGGATGTTAAGTCTGACAAATGTTTATTTGTGGGATATCCAAAAGAAATGTTTGGATATTATTTCTATCATCCCTTAGAACAAAAGGTGTTTGTTTCAAGGCATGCTGTCTTCTTAGAAAGAGAATTTCTCCTTTGAGAGGACAGTGGGAGTAAAATTGAACTTGGTGAAGTTCAAGACCCACAAATAGAAGATGATCAATCGATTGAACCTGAAACTGAATTTCATAATGATGAGATTGCAGTTGAACCTGATTATACACAAAATCCTAGAAGATCTACTAGGATGCGTTCTATCCCTGTGAGATATAGATTTCACATTGATTCGGATAGAGGCATAACTATAGTAGAGGACAATGAGCCTACAAGCTATCAAGAAGTTTTGAACAGTTCAGAACGTGATTTATGGCTTAAGGCTATGCAGTCTGAAATGGACTCCATGTATGAGAACAAAGTATGGACTTTAACTCAACCACCTGAAGGGATAAAACCTATAGGGTGCAAATGGGTCTTCAAAAAGAAGACCGACATGGAAGGTAATATAGTTACCTATAAAGCTCGCTTAGTAGTAAAAGGTTATTATAAAAAAAGGTATTGACTACGACGAAACTTTTTCTCCTGTAGCGATGCTTAAGTCTATAAGAATACTTTTAGCCGTTGCAGCTTATTATGATTATGAGATTTGGCAAATGGATGTGAAGACAACTTTCCTTAATGGAAATCTTACTGAGGATGTGTATATGACACAACCAGAAGGGTTCACATCAGGAAATGGTGAAAAGGTATGCAAGCTTCAAAGATCCATTTATGGATTGAAGCAAGCCTCTAGGAGCTGGAACATTCGATTCAATGGGACAATCAAAGAGTTTGGTTTCTCACAGAATGAAGATGAACCTTGTGTGTATAAAAGGGTCAGTGGGAGTGCAATTTTCTTCCTAGTTCTATATGTAGATGACGTATTGATCATGGAAAATGACATTTCTCTTCTCCAATCTATTAAAATATGGTTATCTAAGCAATTTTCCATGAAAGACATTGGAGAAGCATCCTATATTATGGGAATAAGGATCTATAGAGATAGATCCAATAGGTTGCTAGGTCTTTCTCAGAGTACATATATAGATAAAGTATTGAAGAGGTTCAATATGGATCTCTCTAAGAAAGGGTTTATACCCATGGTGCATGGGAAACACCTTTCTAAGTCTATATGTCCACAGACACTAGAGGATAGAGAGAGCATGAATAGAATACCATATGCATCTGCAATTGGTTCTATCATGTATGCTATGTTATGTACACGTCCAGATGTAGCATTTGCTTTGAGTGTCACAAGCAGATTCCAATCCAATTTTGGAGAGGAACACTAGGCAGCTGTCAAGAATATCCTTAAGTACTTGAGAAGGACTAAGGATATATTCTCGGTATATGGAGAGGGCAGTTTGGAAGTAAATGGGTATACAGATGCCAACTTCCAATCTGACAAAGATGATTGTAAATCACAGTCTGGTTATGTGTTCATAATGGGAGGAGGAGCAGTTAGTTGGAATAGTTCCAAACAAGAAACAACTGCTGATTCCACAACGGAAGTTGAGTACATTGATACTTCAAAAGCAGCCAAAAAAGCAGTCTGGATCTAAAAGTTTATAACTGAACTAGGAGTGGTGCCTAGCATTGTTGATCCGATTACTTTATATTGTGACAACAATGGAGCCATTGGGCAAGCAAAGGAACCACGGTCTCATCAGCGATCCAAGCATGTTCTCAGACGCTACCATCTCATAAGGGAAATAGTAGCTAGAAATGATGTGAAAATAGAAAGGGTTACCACAGATGACAATGTGACGGATCCCCTCACTAAAGCACTTTCCCAGATTAAGTGCTATTTTAGAAGCTCAATTGTCAGAGTCCGATGAACAGAATAAAGCTCCTACAATTCAAGGGAAAACATCCTAGATGGTTCACAAGAAATATGAAAGTCTGCTTAATCTTTTATAAAATGGGTCAAAGGTCATTCTTTGGAATAAACAACTTAAATCAAGTGCTCCAAATTACACAAGCCAAAGTTAAACTCTTTGTGCTGAAAAGCTATGGTTAGAAGGAGTAATTGGTTCTTACCAATAATGGTTAAAAGGAATTAATGAGTCAAGTAGTGGTGATGGACTGAAAAGGATTTCATGGCAAAGACAAAAAATTGAAATGAAAAAATGAAAGATAAAAAATTAAAAAAAAAAGAAAAAAAGAGAAAATATAGCCCTATAGGTTGAAAATCCTAAAAAAAGGAAACCTTGCTAAAATTAGGCACTCCACTAAGAAAAAAAAATCAAAAAAAGGCATCCTCAACAAAAATTAGGGGTTGAGAGAAAATATTCAATCAAAAAGACCCATGAGGCTAATTGATAATAGGAGTCAGGTGTAAATAAGGTGTTACTTCTTTAGTTTGAATGGACCATATTTTTTGCATTGCATGTCTAGGTATAATTACTGCAATTGATATATGATGCATGTAAATAAAAATGTATACATAAGCTAGGCATAAAAATACAATTAACATACAAAAATAAATTTATTGCATACATTAGAGTTGACACAGAGGCTAGATTTTTAAAAGGTAAAAGCAACACCTTATGTGTTCGATGCTTCTTTTGATGTTCCCACCCTAGAGGAGAGCCACCTCTTAATGTCCAAAAGCTTGTTCTTGATGAATGTCCCAAATGGAATCTAGTATGGGTTGACAAATATAAAGTTACACCACTTGAAACAGATGAAGTAGAAATGTTCTTGCATTATTTATAAGAACTACAAGTATCTGGAGGAACCAGGGGTTGTTAGTGAGGACAAGGTTCGTGTAACCTCTCTTTTGATAGTCAGTCCATAACTCATGATGTGAGGCAATTCACAAGGTTAAGAAAGTATACCTCTGGTGATAATAAGTTCTTTGAGCATGGGTACAATTCTGAATGGGTAAAGCAAAAGCTTTGAACCATAAGCTTTATTAATTTTTAAAGGAAATGCATGATGTATCGATTTCTTTAAGAAGCTACTGAATAGAGTGCAAAAGCCAAGTTAGAATTTCTTTCTAGGTTTTTAAGGGCATTAGATGGAATATATAGTCTATTAAGGAAGAGGTTATCTTCAGCAAAAGCACAAAATAGATGGATCACCTTCCCTTAGAATAGTAAGAAAGCTCAGGAAAAGGGTATGGCTTGACATATACTAAAGGGAAAGTACCTAGAAAAAGCTAGCTTAAATCCTACTTGAAAGTAGATCTCTAAAATAGTAACTACTCAGAAGGATAGTAGCATTACGCACAACAAATGCTTCTTTTAAGGGCAGGTTAAACTTTGAAGCAGTAACAACAGTACTGCCCATGTTTTGGTAAAAGTCAAGAGTAATCCTTATCTCATTTGATGATGGAAATTACCAAAAGCCATTAAAAGTGGGATTGTATAGGCTAGAAAAACCCTTAGCCGTAGCGGAAAAGGCAGTAGAAATATTTAAAGGCTCATCACTGGTAGTTACCAGGCTCCATGTGAATGCTTTATTAGAGAGAAGTAATTGTTTTCTTATGAGAGCTTAGGGAGACTGAACAACCAGTTTGCCTGCTAAGCCTTATGTTCATGGATGAGGGCATATTGGCATGTTCCTTAAGAGCTTTGATTATTGCATAAAACATTTTAGCAGGGGTGATCATAAAGCAAAAATTGATAAAGAGATTAAGCAAATTGTGTTTTGGAGTGGTGTAGGTGATATAAATTCACATTGTTGATAAGAGACCATGGTGCTTCAACAGTCAGCCTTGCTTAAGAAAGACTAATATCTTTAGAGGAAGTTTTTAGCGAAGATCAAGAAAGATTCATAAGCTCCTTGCACTGTAACACCCTATACCCTAATAAATTAAAAGATCTAAATACCGAATGTCACATCAAACTTAGTTTCCTATAAGAGGGCCATTATAAAATTTTATATTTGAAATCTTTATCGATATTACAATTATTACTTATTTTATAAAAATTTCAATACATTTTTCCCTAAATATTGTGATAATCCTCATGTACAAAAGTTATAAATGCACTTCTAAAATCACATATTTTCACTTTATTACAATCGATACAAACTCCAAGACATATAAAATCCCTGACCTCCAAGTACCATCATTAGCTAATTCCATATGTTTATTAACCATGTTAGAAATAAATTAAATATTTGCATATCTTTAATGACTAGCTGAAATCACTACTTACAACTTAATTACACAAGCAATTTAAATTATGTTTGTTATATATATATATATATAAAATTATAAACAAATTGTGCAATTAAATTTTATCTATAATATTGATTCTAAGTTTCCAAAGTAAATAGAGACCCATAATATGATATATTATAAATATTCAACAATAAAATAAATTTAAAACTGATAATCATCTTAGAATATTCGATTTTGATATTATCTTTCTACATGCAAGCTATACACATACATAATATTTTGTGTTTTGAGAGGGAATTAAGTACTTTTAGTTATACTTGTACAAAATTCAGGTGATGTCAATCATCAAGATAAATTTCCTAATTCAAGTATTCATCAAATATAATTAACAAAGTATATTTCTCAAACCATGCTTATCATTGATTACTATGCATTCAAAAACCCTTGTAATTTATAAACTCTTTAAACTATATAATCAAATACACTTTATTTCATTGAATTACTTTATTACAGCTATTACACAAAGTAATATGGAGGAATTTATCTAATGGATACAAAGGACTAAGACCTTTTTCACCTAATTGGATTGGATTGGTTGAAACTTGATACTGCATTCCATTATAAAGCCAATTTTTGAATTGGAGTAGTTGAAACCTAACACTACACTACATTTTTGGTGTAAAAAGAGGTCAAAACTTGACACTACTCTTTTTACACCTAATAGTAAGTGGTCAATACCAAGCACTGCACTTACTCAATCTCTATAGGTTTTTATTAACCTATAGTACAATGAACATATCACAATTAACCCAACACACTATTTTAATCTACCCATCATGCCATTCGAATCCACCCAACACACCATTTTAATTCAACCATCACACCATTCGAATTCACCCATCACACCATTAGAATCCAGCCAACACTCCAACTAAATTACCATCTTTATGGCCATTCAATTGTATCCAATCAAGAATTTCCATCATTTATTATGTGTGATAAAGCCTTATTATTCACACTCATTACTCAATTACCACATATCTAATCGCAAACGCATCAAACAAAAATTTACATCCACTTACACTTTGAACCTTAAGTCATACAATACATATAGCTAATAAAATAATTTGTTTTATTAGTATTAGAATCATATGCATAAACATAGATATAT
>JBBPFJ010000525.1:0-36230 GCA_037975025.1 Excoecaria agallocha
ACCTCAGGCCCAATCCAAGCCCAAGGCGCAAAAGCTCAAAGAGAGTGAGAGCACTTGCTTCCACTACAACTAAATAGGGCATTGGAGGAAGAATTGCGCTCTCTTCAAGGAAGAACAAAAGAAGAATGGAGCCAAGGCATCCAGTTCTGGTATTTTTGTTGTTGAAATTAACCTTTATATTCTACCACTTGGGTATTGGATACTGATTGTGGTTCTCACATTTGTTCAAATGTGCAGGGGTTAAGAAATAGGTGGTTACTTGGGAAGAATAAAGTGGACCTCCGTGTGGGGAATGGAGCACGAGTTGTTGCCAAGGAGATAGGCGACTATCAACTCACTTTACCTTTCGAACTTTGTTTAGTTTTGAAAAATTATTATTATGTGCTTGCTATGAGCAGAAACATTATTTCAGTTTCATGTTTGGATTTGGATGAATTTGATTTTGTTATTAAAAATGGCAATGCTCATATTCGTCGCCAAGGCATTTCATATGGCAATGCCATGTTGCAAAATGACCTTTATATCCTTGATCTACAAAACAAAGAGTCCATATACAACATTAATACAAAGAGGGTTAAATCAAACGAATTGAACCCTACTTACTTCTGGCATTGTCGTTTAGGGCATGCGAACAAAAAATACATTTCAAGACTCCACAAAACTAGAGTGCTTAGGTCATTTAGAGTCTTATGATACTTGCGAGCCATGTTTGCGTGGAAAAATGACAAAGAGTCCTTTTAACAAGAAAGGTGAGAGGACTAATGACCTATTGGAACTAATACATATAGATGTATGTGGACCATTAAGTACACAAGCTAGAGGTGGTTTTAGCTACTTCGTAATGTTCACAGATGACTTCAGTAGATATAGCTACGTCTATCTAATAAAGTACAAGTCTGAAACTTTTGAGAAATTCAAAGAGTTTAAGAACGAAGTAGAAAACCAACTTGGCAAAAGTATAAAAGCCATTCGATCAGATCGAGGTAGCGAATACTTAAGCCAAGATTTTGACAGTCATCTAAAGGAGTGTGGTATTATTTCACAGCTCACTCCTCCCGGAATACCACAATGGAATGGTGTGTCCGAAAGGAGAAATCAAACTCTGTTGGACATGGTTCGATCTATGATGAGTCAATCTAATCTTCCTGTCTCTTTTTAGGGTTATGCATTAGAAACTGCTACATTTCTACTAAACCGTACTCCAACTAAAGCAGTTAAGAAGACACCATACGAAGTATGGACTGGGAAAGAACCCAATATGTCATTTCTCAGGATTTGGGGCTGTGAAGCACATGTTAAGAAATTAACATCTAACAAACTAGAGTCCAAATCCACTGTCTGGTTGTTTGTGGATTATCCCAAAGAAATAAAGGGATACTACTTTTACTCACAAGTCGAGAATAAAGTATTTGTTGCTCGCAAAGCTATTTTCTTGGAAAAGGAGTTCCTTCTCAAGAAAGACAATGGGAGTAAAGTAGAACTTGGAGAAATTCAAGCACCACAAACTCCTATAGAGGATGAGTTGGAAATGGGATCAAGTTCACAACCAGTTGTGAAACAAGAACCCATTACACAAGAACTTAGAAGGTCCAGTAGGGTACGTTAGATGATTGAGAGATATGGATTTCTAATAACTAACAGTGACACTATTGAGTTAGCAGATTGTAAGGATCCTACTACCTACCGAGAAGCTATTGAAAGCCCAGACTTGAAAAATTGGCTTGAAGCCATGAAATTCGAGATGCAATCAATGTACGATAACCAGGTTTGGACCTTGGTTGATCCACTGGAAGGTGGTAAGGTAATTGAATGCAAGTGGCTATTTAAACTCAAAGCTGATAAGACCTACAAAGGTAGACTAGTAGCAAAAGGTTTTCGACAAACTCATGACATAGTCTATGATGAGACCTTTTCGCCTGTAGTCATACTCAAGTCCATTAGGATCTTGCTTGCCATAGCTGCATATCATGATTATGAGATATGGCAAATGGATGTCAAAACTGCTTTCCTCAATGGAAATTTACTTGAGGATGTGTATATGACACAGCCTGAGGGTTTTGTCAATCCCAAGCATCCTAAAAAGGTTTGCAAGCTTTAAAAATCCATTTATGGATTAAAGTAAGCATCCCGAAGTTGGAATCTTCGTTTTGACAAGGCAGTCAAGAATTTGAATTCGTCAAGAATGAAGATGTGCCTTGTGTGTATAAGAAGGTTAGTGGGAGCATAGTAGTATTTCTAGTCCTATATGTGAACGACATCCTTCTCATTGGAAATGATATTCCAACATTGCAAAAGGTTAAGCAATGGTTGGGGAAATGTTTCTCAATGAAAGACTTAGGTGAAGCCGAGACAATACTTGGTCTATAGAGATAGATCGAATCGGCTTTTGGGACTAAGTCAAGAAAAGTACATAGACAAAGTACTAAAGCATTTTAGTATGGGAGACTCAAAGAAAGGGTACATACCTTTGGCTTTGGAAGTTCCTTTAACTAAAGAACAGTGCCCTAAAACCAAAGAAGAAAGGGACAACATGAGTAGAATCCCATATGCATCTGCTATTGGATCTATCATGTACGCTATGTTATGTACTAGGTTGGATGTTGCTCATGCACTGAGTATAATCAGTAGGTTTCAGCAAGACCCTGGTGAGAAGCACTAGTCTACTATAAAGGGGATTCTAAAGTACCTGCGAAGGACTAAGGATCACTTCTTGGTGTATGGTGGTCAAGAAGAGCTCATCATACAAGGTTATGCTGATGCTGCTTTTTAGACCAGCACACAGGATTCAAGATCGCAATCTGGATTTGTTTTTATTTTGAAAGGTGGTGTTGTCTGCTGGAAAAGCTCGAAGCAAGAGACCGTTGCCGACTCAACTATAAAATCTGAGTATATTGCAGCTAGTGAGGCTGCAAAAGAGGTTGTTTTGATTAGAAATTTCATTTCTAGATTAGGAGCGGTCCCAAGCATCCTAGATCCATTAAAAATTCTTTTTTACAACAACGAGGCCATCGCACAGGCCAAGGAGCCCCGATCACACCAAAAATCCAAACACATACTCATGAGGTACCACCTGATCAGAGAGATCATTGATCGTGGGGACGTCAAAGTTAGCAAGATAGCAAGTGAAAACAATGTAGCAAATCCTTTGATGAAACAGTTGCGTCCAAATCTGCACGAAGCTCATTTGAGAGCATTCGGTCTTAGGGCTATGCCCAATTGGGACTAGTGCTAGTGGGAGATTGTTAGTGTAAGCCCTAGCCCCAATACATTGTAATAAAATACTTTAGTTAATTAGTGAGGCATTTATTTTATCTATTGTATTCCTGTGCATATCAATTGATAGAACTATCCAAGAATGTTGTTTCAGTTTAAGTTATCATGTGTGAGGCACATAGTTGTAAGACCTTGAAATAATAGAGACTTCATTCTAAATATTCCTAGTCGATCATTGTTATGGGAATAACAATGAATTAAAACTAGTATGCTCTCTCTGATAAGTTGAGTTCTGTCTTACGGATCATAAGGACAAGAGTGTCAATCAGAGATTATAGATACATGTTTAAAACATGGTATCTGGATTCGATCCATTCATGAGAACACTACATGGTACAAGTCATAAGTGTTTCTCATATGCAAGTTTTGCATCGGAGTTCTTAGACCTGAAATCTCTATGAAACTCTTTATGAATTACTGTGCACTTTGATATACACCTAACGTGCTTGTAACAGAGTGACAAGTAAGGGTATGCTTGGGTATGCATTGATTCATGTTAGAGAGCATGAGAGAAGTGAAGGGATTACCCCTCTCAATAAGAGAGAAAATATCATCGGCCACTTGATCAGTGAATTGAGAAGTGTATGGCCATACCGAGATGAAATAATGAGTAATCATTATTTATCTGAGAGTTCAGTGTCACTGGTATATCAAGAAATGAATTAATATATATAAGGATGACTAGTTCCATGCCTTATATTAATTCTGATATTTATGGGTAAGGGACTATGCAAAATTGCATTAGGTCACTAAATTCCATTTGTATTTTCATTTAATTTGAAATGCTATAATATCTTGCTAGATAATATATATAGCCTTTGAATTAATTCATTAATTCATTGCCAATATTAAATGGACCTATAGGATCGCACACAAAGAATTGGGCTTAAAATATTTAAATAAAGTATTGGACATTAATTTGAGCTTTTAATTAAAGTCAAATTAATGTATGTAATGGGTATTAAAATTGTTATTGGACTTTGGTCCATGAGAGAGAGAATTCAGCGCATAAGGTTTAATTTCAATTAATTAATTATCTTGTATTAATTAAGTTAATTGAGTATTAAAGTCTAAAATAATTTAAATCAAATTAAATCACTTGAATAAAAGATGGAGTGACCGAAATTCCAAGGTAAATATCAAGGGAATTTAGGCACATGTGGAATTCTTAAATTGAGTGATTTATTTGATTAAATGTCTTAGATTTATTTCAAATTAATTCAAAAGAGTTTGAATCAATTTATATTACTTATTTTAAGGAAGTGATTAAGAATGAATTCACTACCTAAATAGGGTGTGGATCTCGGCATTATCACTTTGAATAACAAGTGATATATTTTGAATATAAAAAGGAAAAAAACCCTAAATGGGGTGAACTAGTCTCTTTCTCTCACAAAATTTTCTTAGCCGAATTCAAAAGGAGGAAAGGATTGTTCCTTATTCTCTTGTGTTCTTGGACAGTAATAGCAACCTAAAGAAGTGCAAGATCAAATCTTGTAGCTTCAATCCTTTGCCATTACACAATACTTAAATAGAGAGCTAGCAATCTCGATTTTAAGCTGTCATTGCACTTGTGTGTGTGAACATAGAGAGGAGTGGCGTAAAAGCTGTTCCTTTGGCATTGGTGGTGAAGATTTAAGGCTGACATATCCTTCTTGGGTGCTGGTCATCAACAAAATCAGATTTTGAAGTGCATCTAAAGTTGTAAGTTTAAAACCCTAAAATTGCATGCTTTCGATTCTTATTCATGGATTGAGTGGCTTGTATGATCGATTTTTATTATTTTCTGCTGCATGATCATCATATAAATGCCATGTCATATTCCATCAAAATATATATAAAATGAAACAAAGGAGAAAGAAAAAGAGGAACAAAGAAAAGAGACGCGAAAGCAAATAGAAGAGTGAGTCACGGACTCACTCAAACGGACCGAGTGACAGATTTGAGTGGAACGAGTTATGTTCCTCAAGTGAGTCATTGGCCATTCTATGGTGAGTCATAGTGAGTGAGGAATGGGTCATGGCCGAAGACCGTGATTTGCTCATGACTTAAGGCCATGAGTCACTTGTGGACTGTCCACTAGCTACTATAATAACTCCACGACCGAAGCTTAAATTTCCAAACTAACTTCTAAGGCTCAAAACACATAAAAGACACCTTTATCCTTCTCAAAATCAACTTATACACTCAAAATGAGGCCTAAAAATATCAAAAAACATAATTTACACCAAATCATCTAGTGAGAAAAATAGGCTCTAGAGAGAGAAAACATCAACTGATGTGTATAAAACTTGACTCAATTCACAAGAAAAGAACAGATTCATGTATGACACGAAATCATACATAAACATGCCAACAAAACATTATTTGAATAAAAAGAATAAGAAACATAAAGTTATAGACAAGATAAAAAATAAGAAACAGAGCATGACTAATATAAAGAAGATTTAAAATGAATTTTGACAAGAATTAAAGTGTTAGATCTATATAAAAGCTAGAGGTTTGCCTCTTATATTACCTTCAGTAGAGTTATTTTTCAGAACCAATGAGAGTGCTCTTTAGTTCTCCTTCATGCTTCTTACGTTCTTCTTTCAAAACCAGACCCAAAAACTAGTTATTTTCTTTTTCTCTCTCTTAATTATTTTTTTCAGAGTTAGTTACTTCTTATTATTTCAAAAACATCCCATCCCTTAAAGGCCTTGGATTAGGATCAAAAATAAAAGATTTTTATCTTGAAATGATCCCCTATTTTACAGAGGAAGAAACTATCATATTAGATAAAAAACCCAGTCACGGTCTTAACTGGTGAGTCACAGTCCTTGACTCACGATCTTGACTCAATGGACCTACTTAGAAAGGGCTAAAAAATCATTTTAAATAAAAAGAGAGTGAGTCACGGACTAAAGGCCATGACTCACTGGTAAGTTACAATCCTGAGTTAAGCCCTAAGAACCAGATTGCAATCTAAAGAAAACAAAGTGAGTCACTTTTTAAAGTCATGAATTAAAAGTTAGTCATGGTCTTGACATATGAGTTAAGGCCGTGACTCATTTCTGAGTCAACCATAGCTCTTAATCATGCTTAACTCACCCAATCCTGAGGAAGAAATCCAAATATGCTTTTAAAAGACCATTTTTCCTTCAAAACTTGTTAAAATATTTCTTGAAAAGAACCTGGTGTAGGAGAAGAAAGAATGCTGCTGCTTCCTGGCTATTTCTAAAATAGCATTATCCTAATTAGGTAACCCTGATAAAGGCTGACTTAGGCCCATTGTCTACAGTTTTCCCTAAGTTTAGGAAGGCTAGTACACTGGTATCTAGGTTTGCCAAAGTTCAAAGCAAAGTGATAAAAGACGTATACCTGAGGCAACAAATCTCAGAATATATAGATAAGTACCATCCATAGTGGTGAATTTCTGGTTGAGTGATTATCACCAGCTTATCGGTATTTTAACTCTTTCTTGAATAATTATCGTTGTCTTGTCAACTTTTTAACTCTTAATTTGGTGTTACTATCATCTTATCGACGTTTTAACCTTGGATCAAATGAGTTATTACCGTCAACTTGTCGACATTTCAACTCTTGATTAGACTAAGGTGATTACCATCAGCTTATTGATATTCTAACCCAGCATTGACTGGGTGATTACCACCAATTTATCGATGTTTTAACCTTGGTCAGACACTGATCTATGCCAGCTTGTTGGCACATGAGATCAGGGAAAATGAGATATCGTATGCCCCTAGGGAAAATTTTCCTTTTTAGGTCAAATCACCTTTTAAGTGAGCGTTATTACCTGCAGAAATGTCTGACGTTAGAACCCTGATCCAATATAGGAAACTATTTACCTTTTATAGGTTCATATGATTGCTTCCATGTATATTTAATTTTAGAGAGAGGAGATTATCCTTTGCAAGAAATGCTCAAGTGTACTCCTAGCACTTGTACAACCTAAGTGTAGGACAATTTCATTTTGATCTGATTGTACAGCATTTACGATGCTTGAAATGTTGTCACTGTGAAATTTTTGGGATGTAGCCCTGTAATAAGATGCCCTCTGTTCATGTAAGACATAACATATTAGGTTATGGCATGTTGTCTAAATATTTCGATATGTATTTTGTTTTTGTGTACTGATTTTTCACCTCTATGCTTTTATTGAATTCATTATGATTATGTTAGCAATCATATTTTCTTTTTTTCATTCATTACCTATTGAATGTCATGTTAATATCTGTAAGGAAATCAACACATGCATGTCTAAATAAATATCATAAGGAAAAGGAAAATATCATCCATACATTGTTCGAAAAAAACAAAATAAAAATAAAGATGTCCCAACCATAAATGTAAATACACAAAAAAATAAACAATAATCCATACGTTAATTAACATAATAAAAATAACAAGCATCACTTTGAAGGTCATAGATGATGCCTTGGCATGGAAGGACCTGGTGGCCTAACTGAAAGGCCCGATGACAACTGTGGAGGCTATGAAAGCCCTGCTTGAGACAAGTCTGTAGGTGACGGTGATGGCTAGGGTACCTTAAACTCGAATCTCATCCTCTGAGACATAGGAACCAAAACTTGGCTAACGAGTCTAGCTAAATGATGCATGCTGCTCATAGCTATCTGCTATTGGTGTACTGCTATCTACACCTGGACCAAGCGTGCAGCGTGGTGCTCCCTGCTCTCCCTCATAATCTCTCTGAGATAAAAAAAAAATTACTCTCTCAAAGTTTCGTGTGGTCTGTCCTACAACAGTCATTGATGTACCCAAGACATGAGAATTTCTACCAAAAATGTAGCCAGATGTAGTTACCATCTCCTGAACTCTATTTACATCTTGTCTCAGACTCTTGATGGTGTTCTGTAAGTGAGTCAACCTTCTATCAAGATCCATAGGAGCATTAAGAAAAGCCATAGTAGGTGGCACCGGACCACAAGAAGTAGAAGCTTCAGGATCCTTTTATGCATGAAACTTGTGAGCCTCATGCGGTGCTAGCACATGTAGTCTACTAGAACCCATAGATGGCATAATCTACTGTCCTATATAACGACTAGGAATGGACCTCGTACTAGAAGCCTGGGTGTTTAAACGTGTCTGGTCAATGGGATAATGGCCACTATATACAAGACCCTCAATATGTTCATGTGCTTGATAAGGAGAAAGATGGGCACTATGCATAAAATCCTTGAACTACTCGTCATTAGCAAGAGTAGCATGTTGACACCTACGAATCCCAAACTCTCAATTTGTGTCCTCTATTGACGGTAGTCTGTAGACACTAGGATGCATACATCTAATCATATGCATGTCTAATTCCATCTTGAAGCTCACGATCACATCTCATTTGGCATGTGGTCCCATCTCAGACTCAAGGACTCCAAATGAAAGTAATAGTCGAGTGCTTATACAACCAATAACCACTGCAAGAGTGCGTTAGAATTTTTTTAATCTTAATAAGATGCCTGCTAAGCATTACAAGATAAAAAAATGCATGGAAAAATATACACGCGCATTTTATTGTCAAAGTCCAATTCATATCAAAGAACAACCATACTACATCGAAGTTTGATTTAATGTAGCAATTCATGTCAATACTTTAGATACAAATTGCACAATAGCACAAAATGGCAAAATTTTGAAAAAAATCAGGTGGCATGATGGCCAAACATTGGAGGCCTCCCTACATAAAAATGGCATAAACAATGCCTACAATTAATCACAAGCATTTCACAATCCAACACCTTCTAACCATAGTATAGGCACTTATATGAATTTACTTGCAACAAATCAAACATATAGCAACATTATCGATACATGGGTCACACACACACTTAAGGTCTCATTTTTTATTAATTCATTTATCTATATTTACACGTATTGTGTATATAGGCAAGTGTATATACCTTTCGCAAGTATCATCGCAATTAACAAAAATTCCTAATGAACCTGCCTTACCCAATTATCATACACAATTGCTAACTAAACTAAATAGCTAGATATTAAAACAAAACTAAAGGCTAAAGCAAAACTAAGCCCAAAATTGCACAAAAGCTTACTTAAATTTGGCTTGCCTCTACCCATATATTTCCTTTTTTTGTTATTTTAATTTGTTTTTTTTTTTGCTTTTTTTTCTTTCATTTTTTCCCTATTGCTTCCATTGTTTTTTTTCCTGTTTTCTTTTACTACATTTTGGCTATCATTATTCTTCATTTCCTATATAATATAACCTAATTACTAATTTAGTCTAAGTCATATTAGTAACAAACAGGCATTAAGGAGGATTACCTTTACAGTAAAAGTAAAGGGAAAAAATCAAACAACAAAAATAAAATTAAAATGATAAATTTAGCTCTGATTGAACAAATGAACAGCAATGGTAAAAGTAATAAGATTTTTAAAATAAGAAATTTTGTAATTGGTCATATTAAGGAGATTAGGATCATGTGTGACACCCGATATTTGGGTTTTTTAACGAGCCGAGTATGGGGTGTTACAGTTATACACCAAGGGGGGACTTATGATAATAAGGCTCAGCAAGTAGTCCATGAAAACTTGACAGCATGACTTGATCATCCTATAAACTCAGTTAATGAGACCAATTTCTGCTAATATTCGGTTATGCTGAATAGTTTGGACAAGACATACATACTTGTGGTTCATTATAAATAGCTTTTCTAATTCTATATAGTCTGGATCTTAATAAAGGAGTTCGAAACCCAAAGAGGATGTTAGTAATTTCAATCCCAATACAATAGGAAAAGATAGTTCTTTCCTTATCTTTCCCTCAAAAATAAGAAATGATGAGTTTTTCCTAATTGGGGAGAACAAAAGGATTCTACTTTAAATCTCCTAAATAAGTACAAATTCTACCACTTATCTCTATAAATAAGGAGAATTCAGGTATGATTAACTCTCTTAGTTTTTCCATTTTCCTTCTTATTCTCAGATTTTTCTGACTTGACTGTCGGAGTCTCTTTTGTCAGAATTTTCATCAATTTTTTCTTATTTTTTTTCATATGACTCGCTTATAATGACAGCCCAAAATTTTTGAACAATCATTTGTGGTTATCACTCCACAAGAATATATACCTTTGAATTCATTCAAAATTAAATACTTTTTAAATATCATAGTAGAAAGCATAACACTATAGGAATATAACTCAAAATTTTCTCGCATAATAATACTAAACATGCTCTCCTAAATTACCAAATAGTTTTGTTATTACCCATTGAACTTTATTTATGGGATCACTATACATATAAAGATGGGTATCCTTTATGGTAACTAATTATTGGACCTAAGTCTTGTTCCCTTGATGTAGAAGTATCTGTTAGCACACCAAACCTTTGTTGAGTAGATCTGCAATATTGTTTTTAAAGTTGATAAAATCCAAAGAAATTACATCATGAGATAATAAATGATATATTGTGTAAGGCACTAAATAATACCCTGATAGGATTGGGGATGTAGTTGGTATTTATGTATTTATTTTAGATATTTAGTATATTGTATAAGTTGTGGAATTAAGTGTATATTTTATTTAGGGCTTAAATTGAAGTAGGATATAACATTAAATTGTTAGTGGTAATTAAAATGTTAGTGAGTGATTAAAATGGAATTATGCTAAAAGATTTAATAAGTCACCCAATGGGAGAGTGACACCCTAGTTTCTAGAACATTATTAACTTCTGAAGGCTGAAACTTTACCTCTTAAGAAGTGAAGGCTGACCTTTAAGGGGGAAAAACAACACTTTCAGCTATTGTTTATCTCTTTATCCTTCCCTTCTCATTTATGTATTCTAATTTTCTGCTAGAATTGATCAAAAAAGGGAAAGAGAAAGCAAGAGAGAGAGAGCAAGTGTTATTTAAAGGATTAAGGTAGGTAAGATTTTAGGTTGGGTGAATTTGTCACTTCTTCTCTGTCCACTCTTTAGATTGATGAATTTAAAATATGAAATTAGATTTTAGATTGGTAACTGATGAGATTTTGTATTTATAGTTAAAGATCAAGGGAAGATTAAAGGAAAGGAGAAAGTTTGGAAGCTTAGAGATGCCATTCTTCTAAGAGGTAAGAGGAAGGTTATATTAATTTATGCTAACATTATGAAATTTCTGGAAATTCCTTCTTAATGGTTTTAATGTATGGGGATGAAACAATTGTTTTACTATAGACATATAAGAATACATTTGTAGGAATAAGTGTTGGAGGGATTTTGTTGCAAGGTCTATAGGACCTATAGAAAATGACTTGTGCATAGCTTATTTAGTAGACTCATAAAATTTATTTGCCACTAAAAGCAACTTATGAGATACAAAAGACTTTAATTCTTAAGTAGAGAGCCAGCTGAGGTTTTGGTAAGTCCCTAAAGTTAGTTGAAGGAGCCTTTAATATTTATGCTACTATTTAGAGTATAGTAGGATTTAATAGATTCATCTCATGATGAACCATTTGAAATAAATGAATTTTACAATGATGGAACTTTAGTCTTTGAAAGAATATTGAGTGAGTAGGTTAATTGATAAATTATACTTTATATGTGTAAAGTACATTACAAATTAGTTTAAGGAAGAATTTTGCAAAAAACCAAAAATTTCAATCAACCCAGCTAGATTGGGACTTAATCCAGTTGGGTGTTACGTATTCTTCCTGTCTAGAATGCAAGTAACTCACCTTGATTGATTAGCAATCCATTTGGGTCACTCATGTATTCTTGGTATAGAATGGAGGTCACTTAGCTGGATTGAGTTTCAATCTAGTTGGGTAACTTATTCAGCATATTTATCCGATTGAATTGAGTTTTAATCCAGTCGGGTCACCTAACTAATTTCAATCCCGAATGGGTACCATGATAACTCCAATTTAGTATTTAATTGTAGTGTATTTTTATCTATGTTTATGTCTCGTGTTATGTGCTTTTTTATGTTTTATGTATTAATTTTCTCTTTTTGTGTGAAATAGGATAATATTAAGAATTGTACAGTTTTGGTGTGCTTAATGGTGTAATTTTGACTTTTGTACAAAAAATTAACTTGCACACAGTAAAGACAATTTGTCTCAGTCGTGTGACTTATAGAATCACCAAAATGCACCATTTCACTAAATAGCACGAATGAGACCATTGGTCTCCACCGTGTAAAATGCAAAATTCAAAGATATTCAGTCCAGAAGGGTGAGCACAGTTGAAACCAAAGTGTCTCAGCCACGTGCTGATGCTACAACACTTTTGTAATTGATTGTACACAGCTAAGACCATTTGTCTCCATCGTGTCCCTCAGCAAATTGTATAAAAGCTGAGTTTTGTTTGGTGTAAAAAGGGAAGGTTTTTAAGTTTTATGCTTTCTTTTAGTTCTAGTTCGTAGTTTTTCATTCTAGTTACAGATTTCTAAGGTTTTATACTTAGCATACTAAGTTTTACTTGTAAAAATCACATTTTTACTATAGCTCATACTTAAAATACAAAAATACATATTTATAGTTTAGTTTATAGAGTATCAAGTTTAGCTTGAAGAAGAAGAGGAGAAATAGCTTCAACTTTTGACCGACTCTTCAAAATGGGTTTAAGAGTTTCTTCTTTCTTTTCCTTTGCTTTTTACATTATGCATAGTGAGTAGTCTCTTTGTTGTTTGGGAATCTTTGAATCCCTATACCCATGTAAGACTATGAAATTATTTGCTTAAATATATTTATAGATGTTTCTTTTCCCTTGTGCTTATCTTGATATAGATGTTATTCAAGTATTATACGGTTAATCTTATTCAAGTTGATGGATTTATGCTTGTTTAAAATATATATCATGTATGTTATGTTTTTACACACTTGTTCTGTATTTTTTATGGTGATTCTGGAATGAAGGCCATTAGATTTAGGGTTTATGTGTTGTAGATCCGAAAATAGAGAGGAAAATGAATAGATATTGGATTGGTTGGCTCTGGAATGTGAAACTAATTTGTATCTAGGTCTTGGGACCCATGCTTATGCTAGCTATTTGGTTGGCTCCAAAATGGGAGATCGGTAGTTAGAGTTGTTGGCTCCGAAATGGGAAACTAGTGGTTTAGATGGCTTTTCCACATTTGAATTATACAATGTTATGTTAAAATGAATCTAACATCGAGTATGGGGAGGATTTGATTTCCAAGCAATGCTTTTAGCTATTATTTAATCTAAGTTATTTATTCCCTATTTTTATTGCATTTGTTCGAATTATATTTAGTGTTAATTTACTTTTATTATTAATTGTTAAAAATTGGTAGACATAGCTCACACCAATATACACCAGGGATATTCTCTAACACGTAATTTCAATTGATAAAGTAACTTTGCATAAGGCTATTTCCCTTGGGTTTGATATTCTTTAGGGTCTTAATTATACTCTGCTGTATTACTTGTCGATATAGTGCACTTGTTAGACCATCGTGAACAAGTTTTTAGCGCTGTTGCTAGGGACATTGACGTGCTTATTTGCATATTTGATTGGTTGTTTTATGTGTTTATCTTTTACTTACTTTTGTTTGCTTATTCTTTTCAGGTACTTTTTGTGTATTAACAGATTGCGCTTACAACATCATTTAACACCATTTGATCATGAAATCAAGAGGACTTTGCATCGGAGAAGGAGACGAAATTAAATTAAAAATATGAATGATCTATTGAATTCAAATGTGCCTCTTAAGGATAAAGAAGGAGAAGGGCAACAACAACATGAGAGAAATCAAGATGGTCAAAGACCAAGGGCCATTCGAGATTATGCCACTCCAAGGTGCAATGAGGAGTATAGGATGGTAATACTGCCTCAACAACAATACTTTAAGTTGAAACTGGCAATGATCACCATGGTTTAGAAGAACCAATTTTCAGGATTGGATATTAATGACCTAACGTAACACTTGGATATCTTCTTAGAGATAAGTGACACAATCCAAATATAAGGGATGTCAATAGATGCAATATAGCTGAAACTTTTTCCCTTCACACTCATAGGAAAAGCAAAAGATTAGTTGTCCATGCTTTCGAGTCAATCTATCCATTCACGGAAGCAAATGTAAGAAAAATTTATGGTTAGATTTGGTTCACCCACAAAGACAGCTAGTATAAGGAACAATATATACAATTTTCAGCAGTTGAGTGAAGAATCCTTCCATTAAGCTTGGAAAAGATTTAGGAGATTGTTGAAATGTTGTCCACACCATGAGATTGCAATGCACTAATTGATGTTAACATTCTATGCAACGTGTAATCCAACCACAAGATCTTTATTAGATGTAGCTTCCGGAGCGAGTTTCATGAACAAAATACTAAAAGAGGCATTCTTGCTTCTTAATAAGATGGCAATGAATAAAGCTTAATGGACCAACACAAGGGCATTGACCAAGAGACAAGGAGTTCACAACATAGATGAAGTTGTAATGTTGAAAGCTTAAATGAAGCTATTGAAGAAAAAACTTAATGGGCTGAGAGTTTAAAATGTTTCAGCGATTAGCCAAGATGGGAGTGTATTTAAAGGAGGTAACTTGAAAAGTGATTCAAAGGCAATTGAACCTTACACTCAAGGAATGGGAAAAGTGAATGGATTGCATGATTACAAGAAGAATGACCCATTTAGTAACCATTACAATCCCGGGTCGAGAAACCACCCCAATTTTTTATGGAGAGATGGTAACCAAGCTTTTTCCTTAAACACTCAACCAAGAGCCCTATTTAATGTACCCTCACATGCTCAAGGTAACCACAAACCCACTTATCATCAACAAAGCCAAACTCCAACAGTGAACACTCATTTCCAAGCACCATATCAAATACCTCAAGCCTACCAAACACATTTCTAACCTCCTAGTTTCCAACCTAGACAACTCCTACTACAAAAAAAAGAAACCAAACTTAGAATAGATGTTTGCTAGCTTTATATCTATCCAGAATCAATTCATGACTAGCAAAGAGGCAAGCTGGAAGGCTCAAGAGCAGTAGAATAGGAACCAATATGCAGCCATAAGGAACTTGGAGATCTAAGTTGGCCAAATAGCAAATTATATCTTTACAAGGCAACTGGGTGTATTTCCTTCAAATGTTATCCAAAACCTAAAGGAGGAAGTGAAAGCTATCACACTGAGAAGTGTAAAGAATTATGTATAGAAGAAAAAGGTAACCAATATTCTTCAATTTTGGTAGAGCCCACAATACAGGTATGTGAATCTAACCCAAAAATTTATAGCAAAGTGCATGAATTTGCTGGTCATGGTAAGAATACTTCACTTAAAAAGGGGCTTACTACGGAGGAATCCTCATTACCTTTCCCTTCTATTGCTAGCAAGGATAAAAATAGTGATCAACTAGCTAAATTCTTGGATATGTTAAAGAAGTTGCACATAAATTTTCCCCTTTGTTGATGCTTTACTACATATACCGAAAAATGCTAAGTTCTTAAAAGAAATTTGTTCTAGCAAAAAGAAGTTAGAAGGGTTAAGAATAGTCTATTTGTCTAAGAATTGCAGTGCCATCTTAACCAACAAATCACCAAAGAAATTAGAGGACCCTAGCAGCTTCACACTACTATGTAAATTAGGGGAAAACTTTATTGGGCATGCTCTATGTGATTTAGGTGTAAGTATTAATCTCATGCCTTATTCGCTTTGCAAGAAGTTAAATTTAGGGAATCTAAAGGAGACAAGTATGCTACTGTAACTGGTGGATAAATCCATCAAGAGATCCTAGGGGATAATAGAAGATTTACTGGTGAAAATTAGAAAGTTTATTTTTTCGGTGGCCTTTGTGGTGCTAGAAATATAGAAAGACTAGACAATTTCATTGATAGTCGGATGACCATTTTTAAACACAACAAAAGCGCTAATAGATGTGCATGGGAAGACAGTTGTGTTGAGGTTCAATGACGAGAAAATGATGTTTAAAGTAACCAAGAAAATAAAATGCCTATCATGTGAGTTTGTAGAGTTGGTTTGTTGTGTTCAAAGTTATCCTGGGGAGACAAAAATCAAGTCTGAAGATGTGCTATTAGATGACACTCTTAGGAAATGGCCAATGCAACCCAAGGGAGGAAAAGATATAATTGCCAAAGGCAAAAATCCATTAACCAAGTGGTCTGAAGGGAATTCACCAAAGAATTAAAAAACAAAATCTAAAAGAAGGCTTAGTCATTTAACTCATTGCTTAGTTGTGCAAGAAAAACTCAGGTTTAGTGTAAGGGCAATGATATCCAAGCCCTTGGATGTTTCGTAAGCTCATTTAAAGTCGAGTTGGTGACTTGTTAAACCTAGAACTCCTTCTAACCCTATCTTTAAACTTGCTTTGTTTAATTGTGTTAATGTTTTTAGTTTTTAAGTTGTTTTGTTTCTTTCTTTTAGCTTAATAAGTGGTGATTGAATGCTTGCTAAGTGTCATAGTGTAATTGTGCATAAAAGAGAGTTTAAATTTTTCAAAGTGTGCAAAAATTTTGTTGGACACGGCTAAGACCATTTTGTCTCAGTTGTGTGCCTTTTGAAGTGTGAGTTCTAAAAAGGGTCACACAGCTGGGACCATTTGGTCTCTGTCATATGCAAGTCCTTAGTCTAGATCTAGTAGTGGTCACACGGCTGAGATCATATGGTTTCTAATATGTGCACGTTGAGATTTTAGTCCAGTAGGGGTCACACAATCAAGACTAGTTGGTTTTTGCCTTGTGCAATTGCATATGTGTGAGTATAAAAGGTGGTACAAATTTTTTGGTATAGAAAAAGTTAGACGGCTGAGACCATTTGGTCTCTACCGTGTGCGTTTTAAAATTTTCGAACTAGAATGGGTTACAAATGGTCTCTGCCCTATGCATTTTAAAATTTTTGAACCAGAATGGGTTGCATGGATGAGACTATTTTGTCTCAGTCGTGTCCTTCATAAAATGACCCTATGTATTTTGGGGTTTTGTGTGTGACCTGGCCAAATCCTTTTGGTCTCTAGCCGTGTCCCTAGGGCTCTCTATTGTGTCCCTCTTTAAATACCCCCCAATAGTTGCATCTTTTCACCTTCGCTTATTTCCTCTTATTCCCTCATTTCATTTCTGGCCCTAGCACTCCTTTTCTCTTATTTTTTATGCATTTTCCTCATTTTGTGAGCATCATTCTCCTCATTTTGTGAGCATCATTCATCAAGTAAGTAACTTCATCCTTCTCTTTTATTTTTGCAATCTCTATGTTTTATTTTGTTCTCAAATGATTTATGTGAATAAGAGTTATTTTTGTTAGCATTTCCTTGTCTGTGCATGGTATACATTTAATGTGATTAAAAGGCACTTCACATCTTTAGGGTTAGACAAAATTTGAAATTGGTTGTTTTATTTCTTCTATTTGGGGTATGCTTGAAATTTTTGTTATTCTAGGCTATGAACTAAATGTTTTACATTTGTTGGAACTTGTGAAAACTGGTTTTTACTGTCAATTTCATTTATGCATACCTTATGCTTGATTAAATGCCTCAAATAAGTGAAATTTCTATTTTTAGCAAACCTACCCTTGTTTTTGTGATTTAATTGTTAAGAGTAATATCCTTTAGATGTTAGAATGTATTGTGTATGCTTCTATGTTTGTTTGATGCTAATTATCTCACTTATCCAAACTAATGCCTATATATGTTTAGTTCTTGAATTGAAATTGTGTTTAAGTGAATTAGTTGCCCTATTTTCGATGCTATTGCCATGTTTTTCTCATTGTGAATTGACCTTTTCTTTGGAAGCTTACTTCTTTTGTGTTGTTACACCAATTTGGTCATATGAATTGGGTATCGATCAAACATAAAGCATGGTAATTTAGGTGTTAATTCCATTGTTTAAATAGGTTTGGTTTGGATCGTTCACTATGTATGGCATCAAGTAGTTCTCCCTTCAAATGCATTGCATGCTTTTAATTGTCTATGTTGCTCTTAACTGTGATTTAGGCATGTTGGATTGTTATGCTATGATTGCCAATTTTGCATTTTCTTTGCCTTCACTTTGTGTACTAGACGTATGTAATCATCATGTAAATTTTTTTCCTCCATGATTAATTATGTCGAGCTTATTAGGAATTGTTTGTTTTTATAGTGGCACACAAGAGAACAAGAGTGGAAGTGGGGTCTTCATCTTTGGCTCCCTAAGAAATAGGGAAAGCAAGAGTTTCAGCTTGGCTTCCCAATGAGTTTCATGCGGACTAGCCTACTTTTGCATAAGCGGAGTATGTAGGCACCCCCTACATTGATATGGGTTTAATAAAATAGATCAACATGGGAGATGAACTAGAGCGATTAATAGCAAACATCGGTTCGATGGAATTTGTAAGTTGAAAAGAGGCTGTCTATCCCCAATTAATAAGGGATTTCATGGCCATTGTGAGAATCAAAATTGGAAAGAACAATCGTACTAACAAGGGCAATGTTAGTTTTTGGCTTAATGGTATCTCACATCGGATGAGCTTCAATAAGTTCTTAAGCTATTTAGGATTTAACCCCCATGCTGCAAGGGGGATTGACAACTTAAACAAGCAGAAAATTTGGAATGGCATATGTGATGAGATTGAACCAACTGTATTTGATGCCAGCAACACCAAGGCCCACCACTTGAAGAACCATCGTTTGAGAATTATACATCGGTACCTCACCTTGGCAGTGTTCACCCGCCTTGGGGGCCCCAAGAATGTTAATGCAAATAAAGCTCTCATCCTCTATACAATGGAAAATTCCATCCAACTTAACAGAGCTATTTTTATTGCTGCAAAAATCAACGAATTAAGGACTTATCGCAAGAGGGCAACACAAATTACTTTTGGAGGTATCGTCACCACATTGGCTAGAGCGATCAATCATACAAACCTGGGGAAAGTAGTTGGCAACCCAATTATTATCGATAAGAAAATGTTGAAGAAGATGTCAATGCTCATTAATGACCCAAGGTTCCCAAAGCAAGGCTAATGTGTGGTGTTCGACAGAGGATCTTATCAGGAACACGTGAACAAGCAAGAGATAAAGCTTCAGCGGGTAGAGGCTACAGCTGTTACCCTGTCATCAGAGCAATACACTGCGATCACGACCCTCCTAGACACCATGACAGATAGGATGGATGAGATTGTTGTAGCCCTTACTATGATGCAGTCCCATTTTGATCATCACTTTCCTCCTCCACCTCCACAGGTGTAACACCTTTACTGTAACAGTCTTACCGGACTATGCGAATGGTCGAAAATTTTTTTTGTCCTTTTTACTTAACAATCAACTTGCATACCTAATTCCATTAATCGCTGACTTACAACTGTCCAGAATTTACTATGCATTTAATAAAATTTTGACAATATAAAGGCTATATTCTTAACTAACCCCCTGAAAAGCAAATAATCACACAGCCTCTCAGAGGCACAACAGTTTATATCCAATCATATGTCAAATTTGCATATATCATCACACAACACATGCATACCATCCAATCTCAGCAATTCCTCATCCATATACTACTCTATACAATATACAATACAAAGTATGATTATCTCTACAATATTGTCCTCATAATACAAAACATCATAGGTATATATATACATGCCACAAAATATTCTTTCTAGTTCTTCAACTTCAATTATCTTCTGTGTATCCACGCTCCAGACTATTTGTACCTGTACGCAGTAAATCTTACGTGTTGAGCATTAAACATGCCCAGTTGTGACTAAAAATCATAGCATTTCCCTTATAAATACCGATTTTTTCTAACTAATTTCAATTAATTTATTTATTATTGATTTTTCTTATTTAAAACCAATATTTATTTTATTAACAACTAATTTTCGATTTAAGTTATAAACTTTACTATATTCTAAATGTAGTCCTTAAACTTCTCATTTATTTCAAAAATGTCCTTTTTATACTATTAATTACTAATTTGCCCTTTTATGCCTTAGTTTCTTATTTTAACTTATTAATTAGCTTATAATTTACTGATTAATCCTTGTATTACCTTCTTCCATGTAAAATTATATTTTAGTCCTTTAACTTATTAAGGTTGACTTTTTACATAATTAATTGACCAAATTACCATTTTACGCTTATTAATTGTTTACTTCTCATTTTTAGTCATTAACTTCATCTTTTGAAAAAATTACCATTTTATCTCTAAACTTTTAAACTCTTTTCATTTTAGTCCTTTTTCATATTAAACTTCTGTTTTAACTTCCTTTTTATACTTTTAACATTTTCTTATCAATATGCCCCTAGTACTGACCCGGTAAAAAATCAAACGAGATATGCGGGACATGAAGCCCACAGGGCCACAACAGAATGAGAAATGACCTCCAAGAATTATCCCACATATAACATATGAACATATGACAGTACGTATGATATATACTATGGAGATCAACGATCCAACTATAGTAAATCAAGTCACCATGACTTGCACTGCGGTATATATATATCTCTATGGCCAGTCAATTATATCTTGAGTTAGGTTTTACTGTCTGACTCTTTCTAAGGGCACATATTTTCTTAATTTTTCCTTTTATTAATTAATCTTTCATTTTTTTCCTTATTTTTCATTCCTTGTTAATACAGTATCAGTGCCTTATAATTACAGTCATTCTTCTGGAGATGAAGGGCTTATATAGGTCTTCAAATTGGCTCTTAGGCTGGGCTTAATTTGGGCTTGAACAATTTAATTGTTTAAGTCCGATAATTATCTGATAATTGGTCCTAATTAATTTCTCCCACTTTTCAACTTTAATTATCTTCAAAATTGATTTCATTATCCATATCACATTAAAAATAGGCTATATTTAAAATTTTAGTCCAATCGGAGTTCATTTCAGGTCCGATTCAATTTTATCGGTCCGATTCAAAAATATCAATGTTACCGAAAAATTTACTTTTTGCTACAAAAATAATATACATATTATTTTAGGTACATATGTAATTTTTTATAATTTTTAGACTTCATTTGCTATTTTTAATAACCAAAACGATCCAAAATTCACTTTAAAACCCTAATTTTCTCGATTTTCGTTCTTTTGGCTTTCGGAGGCCTATTTGACCTCAAATTCATTTCAAATTTCAACCCCGAATTACCCGTAAATAGTAATTTCCAATGGTCCAATAAAATATTTTTCACTTTCGGGTGTAATTTTCAGCTCGAAAATACTATTCACTGTCGAAAAGTACTATTCACGATCAGTCCGACGTTGAGGCCATTACAACAGGAATGAATTGTTCAGGGATTTCCTCAACCCCAATATTTTGTGAATGCTGTGATTGTATTTTGCTAGCGACAACAAAATTTTGTGTATGGGTAAGGGTATTTTGGAGATGAACTTATGCTGAACTTATTTTGTTGGTTGTTTTGCTTACCACAATAGTTTTAATTTTTATGTCTATCGTACTTTTAGTAGTTGTTTAGTGTTAATGGAACTTATTATGTTATGTTAAGTTTTTATTTCTTTTTGAATGATATTTTGAGTTTCTAATATCATTGTTCTTAGTTTATGTTTAATTTGCTCTTTTAGTTAATTTTGTTTTTCAATTTTTTTTATTACAACTTTTGTTTTTATTTTAGTATTATTGTCCCGTTGCTTTTAGTTAGTTGTCTTGGGTTGTTATTAAATGTTTGAACATTCGCAAAATTTTATTGTTGAACCTCTAAAAGACTTTTGACTTAGCCTTTATTAATGTTATATCTTTTGTGAAGCCCGTTTGACCCTATTGTAGCATGCTAAATGCATGCTAATTCTGTAATTTTTTTTACACTCATTTAATCTCCCCCAACCTAAAAGCCTTTTATCTTACCCTTATAGAAGCAATAAACTCGGCTGATGATGTATAGGCAGCCTTGTCCACCTTGCGCACTACCAAATCACGGTGTTAGAAAACCGTCCTTGGTAAATCAGTGCCTTTATTTCTCTGTTCCTTTTATTTCTTTCTGCATGTTTGGTTTGCGAGAAAAATTGAGCTAAAATTTACGCAACTTGAATCTTGGATCTTTCATTTTCATTGATTACTCTCGATCTTAGCTAAGAGTTTCTATCGATTCATATTCAACGTCAATAATGCCAGAAATTACAAATTGCTGTTTGGGATTTTGTTCTCTTGGCCTTTTTTTTTAATTATCGTAGATCAGATATTATAAGATAATCATAAAAATAAAACAAGATAATTGTATAAAAAAATTAGTTGGCAAGTATAAATATAATTATATCCCAATATATGTATATAATCCAATCAAATACAGAAATATATTAATATTTATATTATGTTATTAATGTAATCAAATATAATAATATAATTATAATTCCATTCTATTATATTTCTTAATATATATTATATTTCCCATTTCATGACACTGTATTATATCATACCAAACATATCTTTAGTGCAGCGTTGTGCAGTTATTGCTAATTGTAGAAAATTATTTTCCTTCCATACAAATTGATCGTCCTAGTGTCCTGTTTAATACATTAACTAAATGAATTCTAAGAGTATGGAGTGGATTCTGAGGCTTCAAAAGAAGGAGTCGTGTACAGTTATGGAAACTTTTTTATGAATAGTTTGTTTTGGAATTTTATTTAGGAAAATGGGGTGTTTTGAATGTTAATTGGAAAAATTGGATTTATTTAGATTCCACAACAAGTTGTAGAACCTGACTGGTGGGCCCACCTCAAATGGCACAAAGGGACAGCTTGTGGACCAGTGACGTGGGACACCACATCAGATTTTGCAACAGTCTGCTATGGAGTCAGATTTATATAATTCAAGATAATACATTTGGTTTTGTGGTGAAGATGCTTATTTTTGCATTAGATGTCCCGAGTTCAATACCCACCTATGACACATTTTAATTTTGGGCATTTTACTTCTTTTTAAAATATTTTCAATTCAAATTTCAGCTTTTTTTTATAAATAATGTTATTTTAAAAATTAGTGTGAATTTAAAACTATTTTGCAAAATCGTGGGCATTTAGAATTGATTCTACGATAAAATTTGATTATTTAAAAAAAATGATTGGAATTGAATTGTGTCAAATTTTTATTTATCCATTGTTATTGTTATAATTAACGCATTCATGGTAATAGAGTGATTAAAATTTAATTATGCCCTTTTTATGTTACCTTGTATTATTGCTATTTTGAGTATATATTTTACTTACTTCTTGATTTCATTTATATAATTTTTTAATTCTGTATAAATTAATACATTTTAATGTTAAAACTGTTTGCCGATTAGTAATTATGCTGGTTTGTACTATATATCAATTATTATTGTAATAATTATAAAGTGTATGAATAACTATCAAATTCATCTCTCTTCATATTCTAGTAGAATTATACTGCTTTTATGTTGTACATATAAATATTTCATTGTGATTATTCATTATTTACAATAAATAAGAGAAAATTTTCTATTCATATTATATCTATATTTACTTTAATTAGTTTTATAATACGTTACCAGCACGATAGTCTCTATTAATTACTGGAAGTCGGTGATTTACGACAACCCGACTCGAAGAAATCAAAAATTTTAATTTACAAGATTTAGCGAAAAATCATCTCAAAATTATTTATATATTATTTTATAAATTTATAATATCAATCGTTATATATTAAAAGGCTTATATATGTTTGAGATAATATATATTGTATGTCTTGATTTTAATTGTTTATATTATTACTATTTTCCTTCTCAATTCCGAAAATTAAATGATGCCATACTGCGTTCTACTTTCCCTTCTTTCATTTCCTTTAATTCAATTTATTAATTTTTTTATTAATTGAATCTGGTCATATTATGTATATTTGTTGATTGGATTGGGATTAAGATTTAGGATTTATCTTATTTACTTCTTCATGAAATTTAATGCTGATTTTCTTTGATTCGCTACTTTTATTGCTGTATCTAATGGCATAATTATGATATTTATGAAAATGGTTATTTGTGGCTGAGTTTGACTTGGAACGTACAGAATAATGTTTTTTTTCTTAAGAAAATATTTAGGGTGTGTTTGGTAACATTTTTTGTTTTTTAAAATTCATAAACTGTTTTTAGTTTTTGTTATTTGTTTTTCAAAAACTGTTTAAAAATTAATTTTCTATTTATTTTTTAAAAAATATTATAATATCCATTAATATATATTCTACATATATATAATCTAATTATTAATATTAAATAATAAATATTTAATAAAATTCAAAATTTAAAATATATTACATTAAAAAAATCATAATATGGTGGAAGTGGTGGTAGCGATGGGCAGTAGCAGTATGGTGGTGGCAGCGACGGTGGTAGCAACAACGATAGTCTGGTGGTGGTGGCGATGACAGTAGTAGAGATGGCAGTGCAATGACGGTAGTAGCGATGATGGCAATGGCAGTAGCAGTGACGGCGATGACGGCAGCAATAACGATGATGGTGGGGTGGCGGCAACGGTTTGGTAGTGGTGGTGGTGCTAGTAGTAGTGTGATAGTGATGGTGGTGCTAGTAGCAGTGTGGTTGTGATAGTGGTGGCAAAGATGGCAGTGACAATGGTGATGGCGGCAGTGGTGGCAACGACAGTGATGGTGTGATGATGGTGGTGACAGTAGTAATGTGGTGGCGATGGTGATGGCAAAGATGGTAGCAGTAGTGGTGCGACAGTAGTGGCGATGGTAGCGACAATGGTGGCGGTGTGGTAGTAACGGTGGCATGGCAGCGACGGTGTGGTGGCGGTAATAGCGGTGGTGGTGGTGGTGGCGGTGGCGGCGGTGTGACGGTGGTGGCGGTGGAGGTGGTGGTAGTGGTGGTGATATGGTAGTGGCGGTGGTGTAGTGGTGGTAGCGGTGGTGATAATAAGAATGAAATAATTAAATTATTGACAAAAACAAAACCATAAAAACCACATTTTAAAGATTTTTAATTTTTGTTTTTGTTGCCAAAATCACTTCTTAAATTTTTGTAAAAATGAAAACGGAAACAAATTTGCCAAACATGTTTTTGTTTTATTTTCAAGAAAAAAAAAACAAAAAACCAAAAACAAAATCGTCCCCGAACGCACCCTTAATTAATGGATTTCATTCTCTGGTAAAGAAAATCTAAAGTGAGGTTTTCAATGCAATTTGAAGCTTGCCTATATTAATTCAATTGGAGCTTAGTCATCTTTTGGTTGTGTAATTAGGTGATGCTGCGGATGATGGACTTTTACTATTTCTTTTTCTGCTTGCACAAGAGATGAAAGGTGTAAATGTTTTTTAATGATGTAAGATGGTTGAAGATAGCATAGCAGCATTATGATTTTCAAAAATAACTTGCTCATTGTTACATTACTGCAAATTTCTATCAGGCAAATTGATAAGGTTGAATTGGGAATTGCTATATGAGGTGTTGAATTAATCTCTATATTTTCAAATCATTTATTGATGTCATAGAGGCAGACATATGTTTAATGGATAGTGGTACAACTCATACAATTCTTCGTGATAAGAAATATTTTATACAATTAACATTAGCTGAAATTAATGTTAATACAATTTCTGGTTCTACAAATGTAATTGAAGGCTCTGGAAGAGTCCAAATTATGCTTTCAAATGAAACAAAATTATATATTGATGATGCATTGTATTCAAGTAGATCCCAAGAAAATCTACTAAGTTTTAAAGATATACGTCGTAATGGATATCATATTGAAACTACAAACGATAAAAATATTGAATATCTATATATTAAATCCACAAAGTTGAACTAGAAGTTCATATTAGAGAAACTTCTAAGTTTCTCAACGGGATTGTGTTTCACAAAAATAAAAATGGTTGAATCAAACTATATGCACCGGAAGTGCTCAGACCCTAAAACATTTATACTTTGGCATGATCGCCTTGGTCATCCCAATTCAACCATGATGCGATATATTATTGAGAATACAAATGAATATGGACTAAAAGATCAAAAGATACTTTTATCAAATGATTACTTTTGTAGTTCTTGTGCTCAAGGTAAATTAATCGTGAGACCCTCACTATCTAATTTACCTTTAGAGTCTCCTGTTTTTTTAGAAAGGATACAAGGAGATATTTGTGGTCCAATTCATCCATCGAGTGGACCATTTCGATATTTTATGGTTTTGATTGATGCTTCAACTAGATGGTCACATGTGTGTTTATTATATTCTCGTAATGTTGTTTTTGCTAAATTTTTAGCTCAAATTATAAAGCTTAGGTCAAGTTTTCCTGATCATCCCATTAAATCAGTTCGTTTAGATAATACAGGTGAATTTACTTCAAAAGCATTTTTTAATTTTTATATGTCAATAGGAATTGATGTTCAACATTTTATTACACATGTTCATACTCAAAATGGTTTAGTTGAATCTTTCATTAAACGTTTATAATTAATTGCTAGACCTATGCTCATAAAATCAAAACTTTATGCATCTGCTTGGGGATATACTATAACTCATCCTACATCTTTAGTTCGTATTCGACTATCTCATACAACAAGTTTTCACCTTTACAACTTATTTTTTATCAATAACCTAACATATCTCATCTTAAAATTTTTTATTGTGTTGTATATGTTCCCATTGCTCCCCCTCAACGAACTAAAATGGGCTCTCAACGACGTTTAGGTATCTATGTAGGTTTTGATTATCCTTCTATTATCAGATATCTTAAACCTTTAACTGATGACCTTTTTCGAGTAAGATTTTTAGATTGTCAATTTGATGAATTGGTTTTCCCACCATTAGGGAAAGATAAAGAAAAAGGGCCAAAAGCTCAATAAATCAGTTGGAACACACCAACTTTGTCCAAATTTGATACACGCATAAATCAATATAAACTTGAAGTTCAAAGAATAATTTATTTACAAAACGCTATAAATCAACTACCCGATATCTTTACAGACACCCAAAAGATCACCAAATCATACATTCCAGCTGCAAATGTGTTGGGTTTCGAAATATTAAAATTAAAAAAAAATGCAGCGAAAAGGGAAACACACCATAGATCCAAGCGATCCAATTGATTCAATAGAAGGAGGAGTGTAACGATTACCAACCTCTCGAAGCACAGACAAATTGAATCGTAGGTGCGACTTCACGTGAAATGACACCCTCTATCGGTATCCACATATGAATGCAATGAAGAGAATCGCCTGGGGTGCTAGCTCCCTTCTTTAGTGGCTAGGGAGATTACAAAAGAAAACAATTTTTCTCTCTTTCTCTCTTAAGTGGTGGCTACTTATTCTTCTTTTGCTTAATTAGGGTTTTATATATATCTCTATATATATAGTTGACCTAACCCTAATTAAGAGAGAGAAAACTTCGGGCCCACTTTTATTATAATAAGAAATACCTTATTTCTTATTTAAAATAAGAATAATAATAATATTAATCTTAAACATTATTATTATTATTATTATTATTATTATTATTATTATTGCTTATTTTGAATTTTAATTTATCACAAAATAAAAATTCGAAATGCCCGAATTAACACTTAGTCCATTATCACATTCTATGTGTGTGATCCAATAGGTTCATATTATATTGGCAGTAGGCCCCAATCCCATCACGAGCCTATAAGTCATAAGCGGTCTCTAGCAAGACATTATGACTACCCAAATAATATGAATATCAATAATTCAATTTTAACATAATAGAACATGTTATAATCCCTTTGTCACACGATATCTTGTTTGAACATAAGTTATGGTCCATGTCAAACTTATATAGTCCAAACATATATTTTCTCAATCACTAAGTAGACTGATAATATCAAATGATATTGATCGCTCCATCAATTCATTTGAGCACGGTCATGCATTTCTCAGTCCTGTTTATCGAGGGGCCCGATAGATATCTCTCTCATAAGAGAGGGATAAATTCCTTCTTGATTATTCACTATCCTCTGCATGATTCTCATTATGTCCAATCATAACCTTTATCATTATCCAATTAAATATAATGTTTGATTATGTTAAAATATAATATTCGTCATGTAGGATACTGTGATAATCTCAGGTCTAAGGATCAATAACATAACTATTATGAGATCACTAATGACATTAACCCATATAGTATCTCATTGCGAGTCTATCTAGTACTTTGTTCTCTAACAAGTACTTATAAGTTTAATCGATATCACTACATATATAATCATCCCATGATTATCAATCAAACTTATACTAGTCTTTGTTTATCATTAATCATTTAATGATAACTGACTAGGGATAGTCAAAATAACATTAAATTGTTATTTAAAAAATTTTTATAACGTAACATACTAACAATATAATAATATGAAGAAAACTCAATTTTACAAAATGAAATGTGATATTACATAAAGGGCCTAATGTTTGGCCTAGGGCACAACCACTAACAAAATGCCCATGTACGATTAAATATCCCCGTAGGATATCTTAGGGGTATAACAGTAAATGAGTCTAGTTCACGCCAAAAGCGTGGTAGACCTATTGGTACAAAAGATATTATTTCTCGAAAGAAGAGAGAAATAAAAAATCATTCAACCGATCCTCCTGAAGAGGCCGAAAATAACTCAAATACACAACTATATATTTCTAAAGAAGCGACCCTATAATTGATTTCGGTACCGATAAATTATGAGATCTCACTGAAAACTGAAAATATGTTAGAAAGAGATGAAATTATTATTGATAATGTATATGCATATGCAATTGCTTCTGAAATAGCAAATGATGATGAGCCTGAGCCTAAAACTGTAGAAGAATAACGATAAAGAATTGATTGGCCAAAATGAAAAGAGGCAATTCAGGCTGAGCTATATTTTTTAGCTAAACGAAAAGTATTTGGACCAGTAGTCCTAATACCAGAAGATGTCAAACTAGTTGGATATAAATAGATCTTTGTACATAAGAAAAATGAGCTGAATAAAGTTGTAAGATACAAGGCTAGACTTGTGGCTCAAGGTTTCTCACAAAGACCAGGCATAGATTATGAAGAGACGTACTCTCCAATTATGGATGCAATTATATTTAGATTTTTTATTAACTTAGTAGTCACTGAAGGACTTGACATACATCTAATGGATGTAGTTACAGCTTACTTATATGAGTCATTAGATAATGATATTTATATAAAAATCCCTGAAGGATTCAAGATGCCTAAAGCATGTAATCCAAATTCTTGAAAAATGTATTCTATTAAACTTTAAAGATCTTTGTATGGCTTAAAGCAATCTGGACGCATGTAGTACAATCGTCTAAGTAAATACTTAGTGAAAAATGGATATGAAAACAATTCTATTTGCCCATGTGTTTTCATAAAAAAATAAATTCTGAATTTGTTATAGTTGCAATTTATGTTGATGATTTGAACATAGTAGGGACTCCTGAAGAAATCTCTGATACTGCAAATTATTTGAAAAAGGAATTTGAAATGAAAGATCTTGGAAGGACAAAATTTTGTCTTGGATTTCAAGTTGAATATCTATCAAATGGGATTCTTTTACATCAATCATCTTATATAGAGAAAATTTTGAAACAATTTTACATGGATAAATATTATGCATTGAGTACTCTAATGATTATTTGTACTCTAGATGTGAAAAATGATCATTTTCGCCCATGAGAAGATGATGAAGAAATCATTGATCCTGAAGTACTATATCTCAGTGCAATAGGAGCACTTTTATATCTTGCAAATAGCACTAGACCAGATATAGCTTTTGCAGTTAATCTGTTAGCAAGATTTAGCTTTGGTCCCACTCGAAGGCATTGAAATGGGGTGAAAAATATCCTACGTTATCTTCGTGGCACTTCTGACATGTGTTTATTTTTTTTCAAAGGAATCAAAGTCATAAATAATAAGATATGCTGATGCTGGGTATCTCTCTGATCCTCATAAAGCTCGATCACAAACCGGTTATGTCTTCACATATGGTGATACTGCTATTTCATGGAGATCTATAAAATAGATTATCACTGCTACTTCATCAAACCATTCAAAAATTTTAGCTATTCATAAAGTAAGCCGAAAATATGTATGGTTAAGGACCATGATTCAGCATATTTGTAACACCCTAATTTTTTTGTATTTGTCATACATGTTAAGTTACGAAACACGAAAAATTATCGTAGGTTAAATTTTGGAAAAATCAGAGTTGAATAAGGCGAGAAAACTCGGGAGCAAGTATAAAGGGATAATTGGATTGGACCGAAAAACCCGAGACAAGGGACCCGGCGAATAGTGTGACCTAAGACTGAGAAATGAAAGTACAGGTTGAGTGGAGTTTAATGGTATAATTTGAAGAGAAACTAGGATCAAATAGGTCTCTAAACGGGCAAATAAAGAAAAATTTCACGGACCAAAACTTTGACCGAGTGATTAAGGGACCTAGAGATCTCTGATTTCCCACAAATTTGATATATAACATGTAACTAATGTAAAGACACCCTAAAAACTAAAAAATAGTAATTCTGACAATTTTAGAATTTCAGGTTTCGGCTCGGCTAAGCAGGCTGCTGATGCCAGAAATATACTAAAATGATGTCAGAATGAGCTAAAATTTTTACCATACATTATTGAATATGTAAGGACACTTGATAAAAAATTTTAGGGCAATCTGATATTGAAAATGAAAATTCATATTTTAGGATGCAAAATGAAACCGGGTTATTTGGAGGGGCAAACCAAAGAATTTGACCTTAAAAAGATAAATGAGACATTAATATAAGGTTATGATCAAGTATGAGTGAGTTTAGGCCAGTAGGATGAGCCTAGCTTGATGTGTGGGCAATAAGTGACAAAAAATAGGGCCCTTGGATCTAATGGAGGTGATTGAATCTTGGCCCCTCCTTTGGTACGCTCAAAGACACCCTATAATAGCTCATTAAAATCTAAAAACAACCCCAAAATTTCTGCAAATTCCTCCCCTTTTTCTTCAAAATCCAAATCCCTCTCTTTTGTTGCCTCTCCTAAATTTTTCTTCATCCCAGGCTTTATTTCATTAAATCACAAGCCCTAATTACAACTTAAAGCTCATAAATTCATCCTCTTTAACCTATAAAAGGATTTTCATCAAAAGGAGGCCAAGAAATTAGGGATTTAAGGCAAAAACCCTAAGGTGAGATTTTGTAATTTCTTGAGTTTTAGGTGGAATTTGAAGGGGAAATTTTATAGGCATGTAGAATTGGGCTAGGGAATGATAATGGTGATTTTAAATTGCTGAAAAACATGCATTAATGATGTGATTTTCTCCCTTGCAAATTCAGCCCAAAGAGGAAAAGGGAAGGAAAAGTAAGATTAGGTGGAGAACAACCTAATTGAGGTTAGTGGATACAATCTACCTTTAATTTAACTTATTTTAGTGGATTTTTCATGAAATTTGTATTATGTAATTATACAAGGTTGGGCAAATTTGTGAAATAAATTGATATAACCTAATATAATGATGAAATGGACAAATATAAACTCAAATTAGTGATCAAAACCAAGTGAAAGTGGTGAAAACAAGTGAGGCTGAATTATATAACCTAATTCATTAAAATGATAAATGTTGTTTAATGAAGTATTAAATCATAATTGAGCTATTTAAGGCATGGGAAAAACAATGGAGTTTTTTAGAATGAAAAATAAATTTTGTACCTAATTAGGTACATGTTTACATAATGGTGGGAGTTTGTGAATCATAAGAAACTTAAGGTAAACTAAGTGTATTACACCATACTGATGCTTAAAAGGCATATAGAAATGTGTATGGCATAAAAGGGAAGGATAAAACAATATGTAGGTATGAGGCCCTTAAGTGGCCGAATGGTATACATGTGTATAATGCCATGTTTTAATTATATTTTTGTGTTAATGTGTGTAAAATTGTGAAATGTATAATTAATGAGCTTGAATGTATAGAAATGAAATTATGATAATGTTAACATAATATATTTGGTATGTAAAATAGCATAAAAATAATATGATGTAAGAAAATGCTATAATTTATTATGCCCTTAGTACTCAGTAGGTAACCAAGGACCCTAGGATAGTATGGCTAGCCATAGAGGCACCTACCCCGTGGTGTTCTGTATACTGTACTGTTATTTTAACTGTCACTCTACTATTACTGTACTGAAAGAATGAGATTACAGTTAGCCGGCTCATTATACTGATATACTAGGGAGTAGCATCGTACCGTAGTGGTATAGTTGCTCCCACTTACTGGATTTGCTCATCCATTTATCCGTTTCATGATTTTTCTACTGTCTACAACTAGGGACAAAATGGTAATTTTACATGAAACTACAAAAAAGGGGTATTTACGGCCTTTAAAATATTAAAAATGTGGTTAAAGTGATCAATATGGGTAATTTGACTACAAAGGGTAAAATCATAATAAAGAAAAGTTATAGGGACCAATCGGTAATCCTTCCACTTAAGGAAAAATTTTAAGGACCAAAACGTAATTTGTATAATTAAAGCAAATAAAAATCAAAGGAGATTAACTAGGTCAAAATTGAAGTTAAATTAGCTATATTGGAGAAAAGTCAACGAGAAAGTCAAATTGGGTCCAAATTGACAAAGTCAAAATTTAAGGGTATAATTGAAATTTTTCACTTAAAATGGTGAAATTGTGAAATTAGATATAAAAGAATATTTTTGAGCCAAATAGGAGAAAATTTTGACATAAGGAGAATAAAATTGAAATTTATGAAATCTGAAAGTTTATTAATTTATGAATGAATTCGTTGATTCAAATACTTAGAATATAGTAAGTGAAATTTTATGTAAATATATCCACCACTAAGCGACTATGTTGCTTAGCGTGTAGTTTACTATGACTGCACGCAAGGACAGGTGTAGCCAGCCGATGCTGAGGGCCAGTAGTGGCATGTACAAAGTAGGAGAACTTTTGTTACTTTTGGGTTGTAAATATTTTGCAAGATTTTCATAATAGCTTATGAAGTTATTTGTAATAACTTATGACCTTAGTAAAATTTATGGTTGGTGTGCTTGAAGAGATGCTTTTAGTTGATTGCATGATGAATTATTTTGAAGTGCTGTGTTGATTGTTGAAGTTTAGGAGTTGGAGAAATGATATTTAAGAGTGTAATTTGAATATTGCAGGTTTAGGCAGCATGAATATTATGCCGTCATGCTGCCGAAATTTTTCTCAAACTAAATAGTAAATTGTTTGTTGTAGAAATGTTAATAAAGTAATACAGACTTGGAATTGCATGGAGGGTATTACAATATTAAATGAGCATGTGGATTAATGATGGAGAACAAACCAACAATATTGTACGAGAATAATGTAGCTTGTATTACACAAATCAAATGTGGCTACATAAAAGGTAATAGAACCAAACATATTTCACCAAAATTTTTATATGCTTATGAACTCATGAATAATGGTCAAATTGATGTTTGTAAAATTCGCTCAAGTGACAACCCAGCAGATCTTTTCACCAAAGCTCTACCAACTTCGATTTTCAAAAGGCATGTACGCAGTATTGGAATGCGTAACCTTAAGGAAATGTTATAATTATTGTATTTTTTAGGGGAAGTGAATTGCCTATAAATATTGTACTCTTTTTCCTTCGTTAAGTTTTTATCCCACTGAATTTTTCTTAACAAGATTTTAACGAGGTATATTCATAGTACATAGTCATCCAAAGGGAAGTATTGTAATAATTATGAAGTGTATGGATGACTATCAAACTCATCCCTCTCCATGTTCTAGTAAAATTCTACTACTTTTATGTTGTACGTATAAATACCCTATTATGATTATTTAGTATTTACAACAAATAAGAGAAAATTATCTATTTATATTATATCTATCTTTACTTTAATTAATTTTATAATAATTATTATATTTTCAATAACATTATTTATAAGAAAAAGTTCGAAAGTTTAATTGAAAATCAAAAAGTAAAAGCCCAAAATTTAAATTGAAAATATTTTACAAAATAACATTAAAAAAAACTCTTCAAAATTTGAAGTAAAATATGTCATGGGTAAGAATAAAAGTAAAATGTCAAAAATTTAAATTGAAAATATTTTACAAAATAATACTATTTAAAAAAAAACTTCAAATTTTGAAGTAAAATAAAATAAAAAGAAGTAAAATGTGTCATGGTGGAAATAGAATAAAAAGAAGTAAAATGTGCCATGAGCGGGTATTGAACTCGGGATATGTAATATAAAAGCAAATATCTTCAGCCCTAAACCAAATTTTAATCCTTAAAAAATATATAAATTTGATTCCGCAGCAAACTTTTGCGGGATAAGATGTGGTGTCCCACAACACTATTTCGCTATCGTTTTGTACCTTTTCAAGCGTGCCCATCAGTTAGATTCCGCAACAACTTATTGTGAAATCTAAAATAAACTCCATTTTTCTAATTAATCTTCAAAACATCTCATTTTTTTCAAATAAAATTCCAAACCACACTATTCATAGAAAAATCCCCAGTTATGGGATATTTGTACTGAATAACGGATCAAATATTTCAAGAACATCAAAATCTGCACAACTTTGTGAGGAATGCACCGCCAAGTACTTGTTGACATTATGTGGTGGCTCAAAATGCCTATATGGATTTTGATTAATAACAAAACAATTTAATGAAGTTTGGGCTTTTTAACTTTGCCATGTACAGTTCCACAAGAACTTTGAAGTCATGTGCTCTTTTTGAAGTAGAACAGATCAATAACATGATCTGCCAGTCAGACCTAATGCTCAATTTTATTTTTGAAGATAATCAAGTCAGTTTGGAAAATATTTGTAAAATCATTTTCTAAAAATCCACACACTCACACTGATTCATTGCATAAAAATATTTTTTCTAAAATCATATCCTAACATATTTAAACTGATTTCTTTGTAATAATGAATTTTTTCCATAATTGAAAAAGGAAAGAAATTTGTAAGATATTCTCTAGCAGATAAATTATGCTTAAGGAAAGATCTTTTGAGTAATTTTCTCGATTTTACATTTTTAATTAACGTAAGCATAAAATCAGTTCCTTCTACAATTTTTGGAAACGATTTTTCAAATGTTTTCACATTTAACAATTCTTTTTATGATTGCTATATAAATGTTTTGTCTAAGTGATGAAAACATGTGAGTGAAACATAATTGTTTTTGAACCTTATTATTGTAAGTTTCACATATTTTCAAATGATTATAGTTTTTAATTGTAATCATATATTGTGAGGTTTATCAAAACCATATGAGATAAAGTGAGGTTAGGTTGCTAGGACCTAGGAAAATAAACTAGCATGTGTTTGGATTCTTTTACTTGGAAAAAAAAAACTAAAGGTTTTGATCTTTTTACTGGGGAAAAAGGGTTAAATATTTTAGAGTTTTTTATTTGGGAGAAAAACTTGGAGAAGCTTCTTGTAATCTGCTTTTGACTCCTATCCGCTAAATATAGTTGCATTAGAAAAAAAAAACTCTTAACACGGATTGTTTTAAGGAGATGATGTAAATAATGACCGAACCTACATAAATCGCGGTGTCAGATATATCTATCCTTTAATCTCTTTTATTTCGTGCTCTATCTATTTTTTATGCTAAGCTGAATTTGTATGATCTATGCATGTCTCGTGTTCTATAGAACAAGGTGCAAAATCTAGTCTATATTCTACCACATAATAAACTTGAATATTTGTATAAATTATTTAAGTATGATTGAATTGATTAATTCCTCACCTAAAGTTTTGTCCATACACATATATACTTGTTATGAAAAAGGTTAAGAAAAAATATATTGAGTAATATCTTTGAAATAAATTTATCATTATGTCAATATATGCATATAAAGTAATTTGAAATAATTATCTGTTTTTAATTTGTTCCATTTTCTCAATAAAAGAATTTAATATTCTATTCACCCCTTTAGAGTATATTTGGGAATCACATTATGGACCCAACCCTCTCCAAATACAAAGGGAAGAAACAATATCTGAAGGAGACGAGGAGATGGAAATTCAGAGCAATCAAAGCCGAATGAG
>JBBPFJ010000525.1:36430-88471 GCA_037975025.1 Excoecaria agallocha
GCATGCATATTATAATTCATCATAAATGGATCATAATCATCAGTCAATGAACCAAGATCAAGTCAGTGGCCAATTCCTTTGGCACTTGCACCTCAAGTTTCTCAAGAGTATCAAGATACCCTTTTAGTTTGAGTACATGGGTACTAACAGGAGTACCCACAGCCATTTTACAGGAAATTAAAGCCTTTGTTATCACAAACCTCTCGTGACGAGCTTGTTCTTGGAACATCTCCTTGAGGTGCACCATGATCGCATAAGCCTCTTGGTCCATAAATTTCTTTTACAAGTCAGGCACCATAGTGGCTAGCATCAAACAGGTCACATCATTGGAGTCGCTCTTCTTGGTCTTAAAAGTTTCCTTTTAAACCGCAGAGTTATTTCTACCAGGTTCTTCAGGCAAGGGTACATCCAAAACATACGACTTCTTCTCTTGCTTAAGAACTATTCTTAAGTTTCGAGACCAGTCTATGAAATTGGTGCCATTCAATTTGTTCTTTTCAAGGATCGATCGCAATGAGAAATTGTTGTTTGAAGATGCCATTTTCAATCTACAATAATAAAATTTAGCAAGATTAAATGAGGTCTTATTAATCCCACAAATCAAATTAATATCCCTTTAAATAATTCGCGTTAGTGATTTAATATGGGCCAAGATCCACTTTTCACAACAACTTATTAGTCAAGCTGAGCTTGTACACCTAATAAGTTAAATTACTTAGGTAGGAAAACTCCAATCATGTCCGTACATGACTCTTGGATTAAATGGGCTAACATCTTAAGATGTTATAGCACAAACCTAATTATTAGTTGCCTAGGTCCGGGCATCCCTTTCCATATTAAGTCCAACCTACATTCACAACCCATGCCTCACAAAGATAATCGAGCGCATCTAGGACTCCTAGTCTACGTGATCGATGATCGATGCCTTGACATGTTTCGAATTAGGAAGGCAACTTTATGACTTACTATTTTAGGGATTCATTTTATTATAGCTTACATGGCATACGCTTTGTCATCCATTCATAGCATGCATATATATATAATTGCATAAAGTAAAGCGTGACAAACATGGCCCCAAAAACCTACAACTAAGATTCTATACTATTACATAAGAATCTTCGAGTTGGGCTCCTCCACTCTGGTGGGCTTCGTCTTGATTTACAAAGTCTTCAAGTAAATTCTATTCTAAGAAATAAATGAAACTTTTACAATAAAACATAATGGCACGCAAGCCATATTTAATTACAAAAACCCAGGGCCCATGAATGCACCATGCATATCCATTCATCACACCAAACAAGCAAATAAATATACATAACATTTATGGATCAAACAAAGTCCAATTTTAATTAATTTAGCCAAGCCCATTAATGAAAATTGTGTACTTAAACCTTTAAGAGAAGACCTCATGATGGGCCTAGGCCTGGGCCAAAGCCTAATGGACTAAATCCTCTTATTGAATAAGTTCTCTTAAAAGCCCAAAACACTAACTAGTTAGATTTGTGCCATAAATCAACTCTAGTATAATTTCCAATTTTGTCATTTTTAATTTTATGTCATACAGCCCATAAACATTAAAAATACATATAATATGTACCAACATAAATTAAAACATATAATCATGAAGAACATATATATAATACACGACATTCATACAAAAACAAACAAACAACAATGAAACTAGTTGTTTAATGCTTATATGATGCCACAAAAATGCACAAACACTTACATTAATTTTATGTTTATGAGTCATTTAATGATTTAAATAAGGTCATAAATATTGAGTTAATTTTCTGTACCATTTTGATCTAAATGTGTTTTTACCATTTTAATCAAAACAAAACAAACAATGTTGATTAAACATGTAACAAACACATACTAGTCATAGTTTTAAGTGATTTTTAAATTAATCAATTAAATTGTCATGGACCAGAATTAAAACTAAATTTAAAATATGTCCAGACCTGATATTTAATTTTTAAAAATCACTTACAAACATGCCAAAATCGTTTTTACATTTAATTTTGAAAACTAGTTGTTAAATAAACACTTAACATGCCAACTAGCACCTAGTTTCAAGATTAACATGTACCATCAGGTATTATCAATTAAATCCAACCATTAACAGCTCTAAGAACATCTTAAGACAGTATATTAACATGTCATATTAATTATAATACCTATCTAATCATTTAAAATCATTTTTATACCAAAACAATGCAAAAAACTCAAAACAGAAAATTTCAGCATTGCATGTTTTTATAATAACAATTTTTTATTAATTATTTCATGCATCTAAAGCACTAAAATAAGCATGTTTAGGCTCTGATACCACTGATAGAATATGAAATGGCATTTATATGATGATCATGCAGCGGAAAATAATAAAAATCGATCATACAAGCCACTCAATCCATGAACAAGAATCGAAAGCATGCAATTTTAGGGTTTTAAACTTACAACTTTAGATGCACTTCAAGATTTGATTTTGTTGATGACCAGCACCCAAGAAGGATATGTCAGCCTTAGATCTTCACCACCAATGCCAAAGGAATAGCCTTTACGCCACTCCTCCCTATGTTCACACACACAATTGTAATGACGGCTTAAAATCGAGATTGCTAGCTCTCTATTTAAGTATTATGTAATGGCAAAGGATTGAAGCTACAAGATTTGATCTTGCACTTCTTTAGGTTGCTATTACTGCCCAATAACACAAGAGAACAAGAAACAATCCTTTCCTCTTTGTGAATTCGGCTAAGAAAATTTTGTGAGAGAAAGAGACTAGTTCACGCCATTTAGGGTTTTTTTCCTTTTTATATTCAAAATATATCACTTGTTATTCAAAGTGATAATGCCGAGATCCACACCCTATTTAGGTAGTGAATTCATTCTTAATCACTTCCTTAAAATAAGTAACATAAATTGATTCAAACTCTTTTGAATTAATTTGAAATAAATCTAAGACATTTAATCAAATAAATCACTTAATTTAAGAATTTCACATGTGCCGAAATTCCCTTGATATTTACCTTGGAATTTCGGTCACTCCATCTTTTATTCAAGTGATTTAATTTGATTTAAATTCTTTTAGACTTTAATACTCAATTAACTTAATTAATATAAGATAATTAATTAATTGAAATTAAACCTTGTGGGCTGAATTTCTCTCTCTCATGGACCAAAGTCCAATAGCAATTTTAATATCCATTACATACATTAATTTGACTTTAATTAAAAGTCCAAATTAATGCCCAATACTTTATTTAAATATTTTAACCCTAATGCTTTGTGTGCGATCCTATAGGTCCATTTAATATTGGCAATGGATTAATGAATTAATTCAAAGGCTATATATATTTTCTAGCAAGATATTATAGCATTCCAAATTAAATGAAAATGCAAATGGCATTTAGTGACCTAATGCAATTTTGCATAGTCCCTTACCCATAAATATCAGAATTAATATAAGGCATGAAACTAGTCATCCTTATATATATTAATTCCTTTTTTGATATACCAGTGACACTGAACTTTCAGATAAATAATGATTACTCATTATTTCATCTCGGTATGGCCATACACTTCTCAGTTCACTGATCAAGTGGCCGATGATATTTTCTCTTTTATTGAGAGGGGTAATCCTTTCACTTCTCCCATGCTCTCTAACATGAATCAATGCATACCCAAGCATACCCATACTTGTCACTCTATTATGAGCACGTTAGGTGTATGTCAAAGTGTACAGTAATTCAAAAAGAGTTTCATAGAGATTTTAGGTCTAAGAACTTCGATGCAAAACTTGCATATGAGAAACACTTATGACTTGTACCATGTAGTATTCTCATGAATCAATCGAATCCAGATACCATGTTCTAAGCATGTATCTATGATCTCTAATTGACACTCTTGTCCTTATGATCCGTAAAACAGAACTCAACTTATCAGAGAGAGCATACTAGTTTTAATTCATTGTTATTCCCATAACAATGATTGACTAGGGATATTTAGAATGAAGTCTCTATTGTTTCAAGGTCTTACAACCATGTACCTCACACATGATAACTTAAACTGAAATAACATTTTTTGATAGTTCTATCAATTGATATGCACAGGAATACAATAGATAAAATAAATGCCTCATTTATTAACTAAAGTGTTTGATTACAGTGTATTGGGGCTAGGGCTTATACTAACATATTTCCATTTATTGAGTTATTCATCATTGTATTAATTTAAATATTTTCAAATATCTAATTAATTCACATTTTATATAAATGACGTATTAATTTTATTATTATTCTTGTTTAATTAATCCATGTATCTTTGTGGTGTTTTTCATATGTAAATGCTTGGGATTTATTTGAAGGAGTCCGGAGAAATAAAAGATCCATTCAGACCCTAGAGTAATTAATTTATATTAATTTATTTAAGTTATTTCAATTATTTGTAATTGGCTTTATTATTATGTGGGTTGTAATAATTAGTAAAAATGTATTTTGGCTTGAAATTAGGGAAATTCACATTAAATTTTTATCCAATTAATTGGATTTTATTAATAAAATGGACCAATGTCCAATCTTGCTATTCCTAAAATCACACGAAAAGATTTTTATAAATAAGTATGAGGTAACCAATGTTCCCAATTCAATAAACGTCCCGATTTATGTATGTTTATATATTTGAGTTATTTTTGTTAAAAGTTTTCTTTGAGCAATACATCAAAAATAGGCCAAAAGAATTTTCTTAAAAAATTATTGTTTTTTTGGGGTTCAATGCCCTCATTCTCTTTATCTGAAATGTCTCCAGAATCCATTTTTAATATGCATGCAACGACCAATGTCCTTAAAATGCTACGATTTATGCAACTTATTATTTATGTAGCTATCAAATAAGTATGTAAGTAAGGGTGAAGTCCGAACTATCTCCGATTTTAGCTTCGCAAGGGTTGAAATTACTTTCTTAATGTCCTATTGGATGGCAACTCTATGATGCATGCCTTGTGATGCTTAGCAGATACCTTGTAGGTTAATCATTAGCAAATGGATAAAGATACCTTAAGACCCTGTCTCATGTCTTTTTGAGACTCGAGGCATCACGTGTTGGGTTGAATCTTTACCCATTGCAAAGTGATTGATTTTCATGAGCTAAAAAAGCCCTGAACTGGTCTTGAACCCTAAAAGCAAGTCTTCAAGAATAAATTGGATGCTTGTGGTGCTCAGCGCGTTTCATAGCATCGGCCAGATCTCAGCGAGGGAGACTGCAAGACGCTAATGTATGAGATGCAATCACCTTATTATAAACCGCTCCACCAGCCTCCGTAACACCAATCAACATCGTTGAAATCGTACATCTGTCTTTTTGTGATTTTTGTCGTCGTCGTTGCAAGCCAAGTCAAGTTGCTGTTGTGACTTCCATCTTCATCATTTGTCCGTCCTTCCTTCAATCACATCAGAATCAAGTTAGCTCTTCCTTTCTTCAACCTATCACGCAAAATTTTGAACAAATTCATAAAAGCCCTCACTAGTATTCATAATTCTTGTGTTAATTTCAATAAACAAGTGTGGATTTGAAAAATATCAGTGTTGGTTACTAAAATTTCATTTTAATTGTAGGATGATTTAGTGTTGGATTACTAAAATTTCATTTTAAACTATGTGAAAATTGATTATGTTTTGCAATTCATTTTGATTTGCAGATTATTTAAGTTGGGTTCAATTATTAGTTATTTTCTAACTTAATTGGTTTGCTTTGTCCCTGTGAATGGATATTTTTCAATTGTTTTAATTGAAATTGAGTACTTAGATGTGGTGCATGAGCTGATGAAATTGATAATTAGACTCAACTTTGGCAAGATTTCCTTGATCACATTGCTAAAGATCAATCCTTTCCCATTGATACAATTTTCAAGGGTAGTAATTTTATTTCTTTTTACGTATTTTGATATATTTTCTACATTGGAGATAATGTAGAGACTGGGGTGTGGGGAGGGTATTCTAATATGTTGGTTTGTATAACTCTTGATAGATGCTTATACTTTGTATTGAAAATTTTTCAATTTTTTTTAAGAGTTGCACAAAAGATTTCAGCTGTAATTTTTAAAAGAAATTTTTGACATAAACCTTTTGGTTGGTTCAAATGCTATCAATTTTAAGTTTTTTCTTGCTTGCCTTTTTAGTTTTTTTGAAGTAAGTATGAATATACTTGTCTTTTAAGGTCAAAATTGCATGATGAATTGAGGTAATAGTAGCTAAGTAATTTTTGTTAAGTTTAAATTGACCATAAATCTAGCTATTTTATTTGTTTAGAAAATTGTGCAAGTTGTAGACACTACCTTTTACTCAATTTTTGTGGGATTTTTGAGCCTAAATTATGAAAATGAAATTATATCTTATTCTTCTTCTTTGATTGAGTGTAGACAAAAAATGATTTGAAAATCTAAAATTTGCTTCTTTATTCTTGTTGAGACCACGTAATGAATTCATGAATTTATATGATAAGGGCAATTAGGATTTAACCATTTTAACTTTCTTAAAAAGCCTACCATTTCTTATCCTTTAGTTAACCAATTTTGAGCCTTAGCCTTTCTTTTAATTCAAACCAAAATTTGCCTATAATTCCCATTTCATTTTCCTCTTTTTCTATCCAAAAATTTGTTGAATCGAGTTCTTTTTCCATTCTAAAGTTTTCTGAAATGTATGTACATTCTTTTCTTAAAAAATTAGGACTAATTCTTTTTCTCTTCCTAAACCAAGTCTCCTTCACAAATTGAAGATATAAAGGAAAGGATTCTTGGTTTAAAATCAATAAAAGTCCAACTTTTTCATCAATATTCCTCTTCAAAAGATTCTTCTTAGTTCTTCAGTCTTAAAAAAAAAAAGATTAGCACAATCTCAAAGTGTGCCGTATAAAGATAAATTAAATTTTTTTCAGTGCAGAAAATTATTTCTTTTACTTGGTTCAACAAGTTTTTCTAAGCCTATTTTCCTCTTTTCCACACGCTACCTTAGCCTCATTTCAACCCTATCAAAGAACATTTGATTTTTGTTTTGGATTCATACTTAGTGGTGGAGATTTGATATTTGTGTGGTATTTTCTTTTCCATTTTATGACATGAGTTCTACAAATATTTATCCCTAAACACTTGAGTGGATTGAGTGAATCATTGTGAGAGTGTTGAAAGCTTGCATTATTTTCATTTTTTTCTAGTTCCTTCAAAATTGTTGGATTCATGAGATATTTAAATTAGCAAAAGTTTTTTATGCTATGAAAATCTTCTATATTTTATTGTGAATTTGGTTAAAGAAGTTGAAGAAGTTCAGAAATTTGAAAAAGATGATTACATGGCTTGAAAATATTATAATTGATTTGATTTAGGATAAGAAAAGGTTTGGTGTGGTGAATTTAATAAAACTACAATTTTCATTATTTTTTATATAATATCTTTTCGATTTTTAATTGATTTTATACTTAATTTTGGATATTAATTTTATAATTATCTTTTAGGTACAAAATCAGGGATATGGTGAAGATTGAGTCAAAATTGAGGAAACTAAAAATTTATTGGATTCAAATTCGAATTGGTAGAAGATAGTTCAAGATTTTATTTTATTTTTTATTTGGATGGGATTTTCCTGTATTCAAAATGATTTTAAATGTGATATGCTTCCCATTTCAGCCTATAAATTTTACGTACCCTCTTCTTCTCCTATATATAAATAGCAAGGCCTTTCATTAGTTTAAGTATCCTGGCTTTTCTTAATCATTAGAATTCTCTCTGTATTTCATTGTTTTTGTTTTAAGCCATGAGTGGCTAAAATCATTGTTCTAGTAAAGATTATCAAAGTTTTATTCAATAAAATTGTGAGAATTATTTTTCTCGTTTCAAATATTTGAATGTTTTCTATATTCTTAAGATTTTATTTGGTTTAAATATTGACGTTTTATTTATATCAAATAAATACTTTTATTTTTAAACCTATTCATGTTTATTAGATCAATAAAGGAGGAGAAAATCAATGCATTCGATTAAATTAAATCGTTGGAATTGCATTTGTGAAAATATTCATGCCACTTTAAATAATCTGTATTGAGTATTATTGGGTGCAAACGGTGACTCTTCTAATTTTTAAAACTATTTACAATCTAAATCCTAAAAGCTAATTTAGGATTGATTGATGAACAAGATTTATTTGTGGATCAATTTTTCATCTAATTACAATTAAGGAAAAGCAGAGTATTATAATCTATTAATACTCAGAACCATTTCATTTGAGAAAGAAATTTTTTTTTTCTATTCAATGATCAGTTTAATGGAATCAATACTAAGATATATCTTGACTGGAAATTTATTCATCATTTTCTTTACATTATAATTTTTGTTTTTGCTTTATTTTCGATTATTAAATTGTTTAATGACAAAATCCCCCTTTTTTATTTATTATTCTCAAAATTTAGAATTTATAACCAATTTTTGTGAATTTTGACCCTACTATTTCTACAAAATTAAAATTTTCAAGAGTAGGAAATTATTTTTGTTAGTTTTGACAACTAACATAATTCAAGATGTAACCAAATAATATTATGTAAGCAATGATATAATAGAGGCAAGGTTCAACCTCTATAAAAATCCACAATGTAATAAGGAAGGCATGGGCTAACTTACAGATTATCTTTGAATTTTGCTTATTGCCAATCAAAATCCTTGTAATTTTTTTCTACAAATAAAAATCTATAGAATTCTAAATTTTTATCTATTCTTTATAAGCAACTTTAGTACCTAGCATTTAAATCCAACAAGAAATATAGGAAACTAAATACGATAAATAGAAAGGATTAGATCACTCAAAATCCTTAAAATAATTTCTATTCTCAAATCCCTTCATGAACAATTTCCTGTTGCCTGTTAGAAACTTGTCTAGTCGTGGCTCCTAATGATATTGGGCCCGTATTTGAGTTGAAAGGGCAAAAGGATCTTAGTTAGAGTGATTAGATCAACCCAGAACATCTCTTTCTAAGAGTAAATAGTTAGCAAAAATCGTTGATAACTAGATTCAAGGAGCAATAAAGGAAGCATGTTGGACCTAAAATAGAAAGATCAATAAGGTATTCTTAATGGTATTAGTTTTCAATTCTATTTTATTTTCAGATAGTATGTTAAAGAAAATTTGACAATAAAGAATGCTTTCAAACATGAATTTGCTAAGTTTTAAATTAAATAATATTTTAAAACTAATTATAAATTTGAAGAAAACTAAAGAAACTAAAAGTTTGTATTTCTTTGATGATGTGCCTGCTCTTAATCCCGCTTCTGTCTATGATAGGTGGTATCAAAGCCTAAGAGCACTAGTTGCTGAGGAAATAAAATATCTTAAAACCTATAATTAGGAATCTAGATCAAAAAATAAAATAAAATCTTAAACATAAATTTAAGATAAATTTGTGATATAATGTATAAAATAGATTCAGAATTAAAAGGAAAGGTAAAATATTATAAAAGGAGAGGTAAAATATTATAAAGATATGATAAGAGATATGAAAAATAAATGCATGTTCATAGAATTAAATAATCTAAAAGAAGCATATAGAAGACCTAAATTGCAAGAAATAAGATCAGAATTAATGGTAATAAAAGATGATTCAAAAAAAATTACAAAAAAAAATAAATGAAGCTAGTGTAAAGTTAAATGAAAATTAAAATATATCAAGATACAGTTAAAAGAACAATTAAATAGAGAATTAATTCAAAAGAAATGGTATATAAAATATTTAAGAAGTAGAATTAATATTATTGTATATTTATATACGTCTATAAAAGTAATATTAAATTGTTGAATATAATGAAAAATAATTACAATAATTGTTATATATCAAAGACAATCTCTAAAATAATACAAAATTTTAGTTTTAATCTTCATAAATAAAAATGCATATTACAGAAAAATTTGGAAAATATATGAGTTTATTAGATCTAAGTACTACAAAAAATATAAATTTAATAATAATGGAAATTGATGGACAATTAAAAGTTTTGTATAAGAACGAATTGATATATGGAACCTAGAAAATCTCAATAGAAATACAAAAGATGCCTATTTTAATGAAAAATATAAGATCTACATTAATAGATATAAAAAATAAATTTAATAATTAGAGAAGGGTATAATTGAAAGAAAGGAAAACTTTAAGTACTTAAAAGGACATCTAAAATATGAAAAAGTCCAAATAAGAGCAAATTTCACCTAAGAACTATAACTTTTAAGGGCATAAGTTCAAAATATTAAAGATTAGGGGCATTTTTACACCATTTTCAAAAAGTTTGAGGGCAAAAATACACCTTATCCTTTTTTAGTATTATTTATGAAGATTAGAAATGATCACGGGGTAGAGCGGGGGCAGGAAGTGGATCCCCACCAACTGCCCTGCCTAGGATCGGGGATTCCCTATCCCCAGCCTCGATTGGATTACAAGGAAAAAATTTCCCCCATCCCAGCCTCGACGGATATCTCTAACCTCGACCAAAATTATATTTTGTTAATTCTAAAATAAAATATTTAACTATTAACTATGTATAGATGAAGAAAACAAGTTTCAGTAAACACAATAAATTACAAACAATACAACAAAAAAATCCAAAATAGATTATAACCATAATTTTCCTAACAAAATTTTAAAATAAGTGAACAAAACCGATCTAAAAAATAGATGAAGAAACAACTTCCAACAACCACAATAAATTACAAACAATACAACAAAAAATCCACAATAAATTATCAAAGGCTATATAAAGGAAATTGAAAAAAATAACCTTGTTGTGTTGTTCTATCCGAACATCCAAAGGCACATCATTAGCCTTTATGAAAACTCCTAAAGGATGAAACAGTAGAATTGAATTCTTGTAACGCATTTTTAAAAGTTGCCCGCATGTATCATTCATCGATAAGGCAGATAGAAGGGGCTCGCCTTACCACTGCTCTTCTCGGTGACAAAATAAAGATTTAGATGAGGCGCTCAGAATTCTAGAAGCCATCTTCAAGTTAGACTAAAAGGCAGACTTTGATTTTATTTAAGCAAATTTGTCATTAGCAAATTAAATATTGAGATCAATTGAGAGTGAAAAACGAAAACCTGGTCGAAAAGATGAAAGCATTCAATTTATCAATGGTGATGAGATTTGCAAACCGGTTGTGGGAAGATGGGAATGAGACTCATCTCTTGGATTGGCGGCAGTGAGGAAAAAGAAGGTGAAGAAAGAGAAGAAAAATAAAAGACAAAAATGAAGTAGGGTTTTGATACCCCTATTTATAGAAATGGCATAAATGTAAATAATAAAAAAATTAAAGCTTATATTATAAATTATATTGGGGCAGAGATCCCTGTAAGGCGGATACCCCATTCCCTGCCCTAAGCCCAAAATCAAAATCGAGGATTTTTTTATCCTCAACCCCGCGGGGTAAAAATTCGGAGATTTTTTGTCCTGTTCGGGTCAGATCCCCACTGGGATTAGGTATTTTCCGTCCTATGATCATCCCTAATAAAGATATCAATACGAGATTTGAAAATCTAGCAAAAATGCATAGTTATAATAGTAAAAGAAAAAAAGAAAAAAAAAACAATACCACTCTCTTCCTTCTTTTGTGCTTCTCCATGTCTACAAATCTTTTTTCTTTCTTTTTTAATCACATAATCTTTTCTTTTTTTCTTCGTTATTTTTGTTCTTTCTTACTTTTATCAACCCAAATGCAATTCTCTTTCTCAACAACTCTCACATTTTCTTCTTTCTTTAATGGCTAACTCATTCCTTCAGGTAATTATTCAACTTCATTCCTTTCGTGATTTTGTTTCCTTCAATTTCTTCTTCCTATACTAGAGTAAATAGATTAAATTTGAAAATTTTTCATTATCTACTTCGTTTTTGTCTTTTATTTTGATGATTGAAAGTATTTTTTATTTGTTTTTGTTATTTTTAGTTTTTCTTTTAATGGAGGAAATACTAGAGTTTTCAATATATAGTTCAAAATGAAGATGCAGAAATCTAAAAGATAGATTATAGATATAATTATTTAAACAATTATATGAGAAATTTTCTGGATTTGCTATTAGTTTTTGTTTGACGTTTTCAGTTTTTTTGGGTTTTATGTTTGAATATTTGGGTGCTGGTAGTTTTGAAGAACAAAAAGAACATGAAAAGAGAAAAGACAAAGGGAGAAAAGTATTTTTTTTAAGTCTCCAGTTGGAAATGACTAGATAAGAAAATGCCACGTGGGTGTTAACGTGTTATTCCTGTATTAGCTGCTATTAGATCTACTTGTCAAATGGACTTTTAGTCCAAAATTAGACATTTTTCATCTGTTTTGATGAAAAGACCTAGCAAAAAATATCTTACAAAGCTTGATTTTATAGCCTAATTTTAATTTTTTTTAAGTGTAGTGTATTAACAATGTCAAATCTTGCGAAGCTTGATTTTATTGCCCTTGATATTTTTAGAAGAAATTATCTTTCATGGGTACTTATGCTGAGATTCACCTCAATGCTATCAATCTTGGAGATTTAATAAAAGAAGAAAATACCACATCTCTGCAGGATCGCGCTAAGGCAATGATTTTCCTTCGATACTATTTACACGAAGAATTAAAAACTAAATATCTCACTGTTAAAGACCCATTAGTCCTTTGGAATAATTTAAAGGAGAGATACACCAAAGAACGGTGATTCTCCCTAAAGCTCGATATGAATGGATACACTTACGTTTACAAGATTATAAAACTATAAGTGAATATAATTCAGCCTTATTTAAGATTAGCTCTCAATTAAAATTATATGGAGAGAATATTACTGATTAGGACATGTTAGAAAAAATATATTCAACTTTTCATCCCTCGAATGTGCTCCTGCAGCAGCAATATCGAGAGCGTAGATTTAAAAAATATTCTGAGCTAATCTCTCATTTACTTGTGGCTGAACAAAACAATGAGCTTTTGATGAAGAACCACCAATCTTGTCCAACTGGTTCATCCCCATTACCTGAAGTTAATGTGGCATTTTCTCAAGGTTGTGGACGAGGTCGTGGTAAAAGGGATGATGGTCGTGGAAGAAGAAATGGTTCCAATTTTTCTTCAAATGCTGAAAATAAAAGTACTAACAAGAAATGGGTCAAAAGTGAGGAAAATACTGAAAAGAAAATGCAAAATAATGACAATGTTTGCTTTAGATGTGGAACTAAAGGTCATTGGTCTCGTATATATCACACTCCCAAACATTTAGTTGATCTTTACAAGGCATCTTTAAAGGGAAAAGGAAAAAAAGTTGAAGTGAATTTTTTCAAGCCTGTTGATCCTGCTAATGATAAAGAATTTTCTTTAGATGTTGATTTTGATGTTTCTGATTTTTTTTGAGGATGATAGTGGTAGAATTGATCATTTTATTGGTAATGAAAATGTCAACTATTAAAATAAGTTTAATCTTGTTATGCAATTTTACAATTTTAATAAAAGTTTACTATTTTAATAAGTAATTCTTAATGTATTTTTTGTTTGTTGTCATTTTTTTTGTTAGTAAATAAATGTTTTTTTGTTACTAGATAATCATATAAAAATTGATGTTATGGAGGACGACATATATTTAGTGGACAGTGGCACAACTCACACAATTTTTCGTAACAAAAAGTATTTCTTACAATTAACATTAGTTGAAATTAATGTTAATACAATATCTGGTTCAACAAATGTAGTTGAAGGCTCTGTTAGAGTCCATCTTATGTTCCCAAATGGAACACCATTATATATTGATGATGCATTATATTCTAGTAGATCCCGAAAAAATTTACTAAGTTTTAAAGATATACGTCATAATGATTATTATATTGAAACTACAAATGAAGGAACTGTTGAATATTTATATATAACTTATATAAAATTGAACCGAAAGTTCATATTAGAGAAGTTTCCAAGTCTTTCAACTGGATTATATTTTACCAAAATAAAAATGGTTGAATCTAATTATATTCACCAAAAGTGCTCAGATCCTAAAAATTTTATACTTTGGCATGATCGTCTTGGTCATCCAGGTTCAACCATAATGCGATGTATTATCAAAAATACAAATGGACATGGATTAAAGGATCAGAAAATTCTTTTATCTAATGATTTTTCTAGTTGTTCTTGTGCACAAGGTAAATTGATTGTAAGACCTTCACCTTCCAAATTGCATTTAGAGTCTCCTGTTTTTCTTCAAAGGATACATGGAGATATTTGTGGCCCAATTCATCCATCTTGTGGACTATTTCGATATTTCATGGTTTTGATTGATGCCTCAACTCGATGGTCACATGTATGTTTACTTTCTACTCGCAATATTGCTTTTGCTAAACTTTTTGCTCAAATTATAAAACCCAGGTCTAGTTTTATTGATCATTCCATCAAGATAATTCGTTTAGATAATGCATGTAAGTTTTCTTCAAAAGCATTTTATGACTTTTGCATGTCAATTAGGATTAGTGTCAAGCATTCTGTTGCACATGTTTATACTCAAAATGGTTTAGCTGAATCTTTTATTAAATGATTACAATTTATTGCTAGACCTATGCTTATGAAGTCACAACTACCTGCATCTGCTTGGGGACATGCAATTGTTCATACTGCATCTTTAGTTCGTATATGACCATCCATATATCAGAAATTTTCACATTTGCACCTTGTTTTTGATCAATAACCTAATATATCTCATCTTAGGATTTTTGGTTGTGCTGTTTATGTTCATATTACCCCTCTTTAATGAACTAAAATGGGTCCCCAATGACGTCTTGGTGTATATGTTGATTTTAATTCTCCTTCTATCATTAGGTATCTAGAACCTTTAACTGATGACTTTTTTAGAGCAACATTTTTAGATTGTCACTTTGATGAATAAGTTTTTCCTCAGTTAGGGAAAGATAAAGGTAAAGGGCCAAAAGTAGAAGAAATTAGTTGGAACACTCCAACTTTGTCCAGTTATGATACATGCACAAATCAATGTGAACTTGAAGTTTAAAGAATAATAAATTTATAGAATGCTGCAAATCAATTGCCAGATATCTTCAAAGACACCCAAAAGGTCACTAAATCCCATGTTCCGGCTGCCAATGTACCTGCAAGATTGATTATCCCAGAAGAATTCCCAGCAGGTATGGTAGCCAATGAATCTAACATACGCCAAAAGCGTGGTAGACCTATTGGTATAAAAGATATTATTTCTCGAAAGAAAAAGGAATTGAAGAATATTCAAAATGATGCTCAAGAAGGAGTTAAAAATAACACATATTAATAACTTTATATTTCCAAAGAAGCAACCCCATAAGTGGTTTCGGTACCGAAAAATTATGAGATCTCATTAAAATCTGTAAATATGTGGGATAAAAAAGATATAGTTACTGATAATGTGTTTGCATATGCAATTGCTTATGAGATAATTAATGATAATGAGCATGAGTCTCAAACTTTAGAAGAATGTCGACATTAAAGTGATTGGTTCAAATAGAAAGAAGCAATTCAAGCTGAGCTAGATTTATTAGCTAAGCGTAAAGTATTTGGACCAGTAGTCCAGACACCAGAATATGTCAAAATTGTTAGATATAAATGGGTTTTTGTCCGTAAGAGAAATGAGTTAAATGAAATTATGAGATATAAAGCATGACTTGTTGCACAAGGTTTCTCACAAAGACCTGGTATAGATTATGAAGAAACATATTCTCCAATTATGGATGCAACCACGTTTAGATTTTTTATTGGTTTGATAGCCTCTGAAGGGCTTGATATATATCTAATAGATGTGGCGACATCTTACTTATATGGGTTATTAGATAATGACATATATATGAAAATTCCTGAAGGATTTAAGATGCCTGAAGCATATAATTCAAAACCTTGACAAATGTACTCGATTAACCTCCAAAGATCTTTGTATGGATTAAAGCAATCTGAATGCACGTGGTATAATCGCCTAAGTGAATACTTAGTGAAAAATAGGTATGAGAATAATTCAATTTGTCCATGCGTTTTTATCAACAAGATAAATTTAGGATTTGCTATAGTTGCAGTTTATGTTGATGACTTAAACATAGCAGGGACTCCAGAAGATATCTCTATTACTGCAGAATATTTGAAAAAGGAATTTGAAATAAATCTTGAAAAAATAAAATTTTGTCTTGGGTTTCAAGTTGAATATTTTCCAAAAGGAATTCTTGTGCATCAGTCATCTTATATAGATAAAATCTTGAAACAATTTTATATGGATAAGTCTTATCCATTGAGCATTCCAATGGTTGTTCGCTCTCTTGATGTCAAGAAAGATTCTTTTTGTCCACGATAAGATAACGAAGAGATTATTGGTCCTAAAATACCATATCTTAGTGCAATAGGTGCACTTTTATATCTTGCAAATAGCACTAGACCAGATATAGCTTTTGCATTTAATTTGCTAGCAAGATTTAGTTCTGCACCAACTCGAAGGCACTAGAATGGTGTAAAATATATTCTACGTTATCTTCGTGATACTTCTGATATGGGTTTAGTTTTTCCAAAAGGAGTAAATTGAAAATTGGCAGGGTATGCTGATGTTGGATACCTATCAGATCCTCAAAAAGCTCGATCACAAATAGGTTATGTCTTCACATATGGTGACATTGCTATTTTTTGGTGATCTGTTAAGCAAATAATCACTGCTACTTCCTCAAATCATTCAAAAATATTAGCCATCCATGAAACAAGTTGTAAATGTGTGTGGTTGAGAACCATGACTCAACATATTAAGGGAACAAGTGGGTTGGTGGTAGAGAAAAAGCCAACAAAATTGTATGAAGATAATGCAACATGTATTTCACAACTCAAAGGTGGCTATATTAAAGGAGATAGAACCAAACATATTTCACCAAAATTCTTCTATACTCATGAACTTATGAAAGAAGGACAGATCAATATTTGCATAGTTTGCTCAAGTGATAATCCACCAGATTTGTTCACAAAGGCCCTACCAAATTCAATTTTCAAGAAGTATGTTTACAATATTGGAATGCGTCAATTAAAAGATTTAGTGTGATTCATTCTATTGTTGATGGGAAGTACATATGAATATTGTACTCTTTTTCTTTCGCTAAGTTTTTATCCCACTGGAATTTTCTTAGCAAGATTTTAATGAGACATATTCATAATATATAGTTATACGAGGAGAAGTGTTGTGATATATTCTTATTTGGATAATTTTTCATATTGGTTATTTGCTTTATTATTTGCTTTATTTGCTGAATTTATTTGTTTCCTATATAAATCAAGTTTTGTGTCTGTAAATACTTACATTATTATTACCTTAGAGACATAATAATATAATAAAAAAATCATACTTCTTATTATTTTTTATATTTTATTCTGATTTTATTTTTATTTATAATATTAAGAGTATTTTTATCGTATTTTCAATAGTTTGCCGATAAAATAAACCCCCTATCCCTTTAATTAATTTAGATGATTTAACTGATAATTAATTATTGATTTAAAAAAAAGGTTATTAATGTGTGTGTTTTTCTTTTTCAATAAATGTTAATCACACGTGCAAAAGGAAAAATGGAAATATTTGTTGCACATGGTGGGGTTTGAGAGAGAGAGGCGTAAAGAGTCTAAAGACTTAAGGAAAAGAAACCTCAATTATCAAAGAAGATAAGAAAAACAGTCACGGGAGCTGATTGATATGGGACAAGAAGAGCCGGAGGAGGAGACTTCATCCCCATCCCCATCCCCATCCACTCCCAGAGCCGAAGAAGAAGAGGCATGGAACCTCAAGAAGCAAACCCTAATCATGCAAGTTTCTGACAGACTCATCAATGGAGATCTCCAATCCCAAATTCAAGCTGCTAAAGATATCCGAAAGCTCGTCAGAAAATCTTCCGCCAGAACTCGCTCTAAATTCGCTGCTGCCGGTGTAATTCAGCCTCTCGTTTTGCTGCTTCTCTCTTCTAATTTTGACGCCCGCCATGCCTCTCTTCTAGCCCTCCTCAATCTCGCTGTCAGAAATGAACGGTCTCTCTCTCTCTCTCTCTATATATATATATATTGCCCTTTTGCTTATGGAGTCTTTTGAGTATAGATTTTTAAACTTTCATATCAGTGCTTTCCAGATTTTTGTTTCTTCATTTGGGTTTTATGTTACTGAGCCAACGGAATTTGGGATTTGATGTTGATCCAATTGTTGCTAAATAAAATTGATTATTTTGCGGATTGATTTATATATCTGTGGAGAACTATAGATGAAGAAATGGGGTATAAGTAATCCGAAATGTGAAGTATTGTCGTTATCTGGATACTTTATTGTTTTGAATCTTGGAAGTCGTTATAAAGAGCTTTATATTCATCATTACATTTGGTTTTTATGATTTGGAAATTCAAACTCTATGTTGGAGAAACTTTTGTGATTGATGTAATCCATTGACTTCGCATTTCCCAATTCATTATCATCCAATTAGTGGTGTTTCATGAATAATGCGTTCTTAGGCTATGAAGTGTTGTGGTGAAGGTGATGGAATCTTTTTCAAAAGTCGTTGTATTGTTGAATTTTGCAAAGGTCGTACAATCTGTATGCAAGTGTTTAGTTCTCGCAATCAACAAATTTTTTTTTTTTTTTTTTTGGGTTGGGGGGGGGGGGGGCGCACTGGGCAAGGGAGTAAGAGAGAACTTGTGGTTGGACTCTTCTTAGTGCCATTAAGATTTTTATTTGATATTGTCATTGATTTGTGGATAGAGTGATATGTTTTGGTTCCAACGGTATTAAAGTGTTTTTTAGGCTCAATTGATGGATGGGATTCAGATGTAATGCTTAATACCTCATACAGGCTTAAACTTTGAGCTTGAATGGTAGACTGATATCATGGGGTACTGCTTATGACTAATTAAAAAATTTGGCTTTTAGAGAGGCTGCATCACAAATGTTAAAACTTGTTCCTTGTAGATTTGGTGTTTTTTTAATTTTATGTAAGCAACAATTGTTTTGTGTCGGAGATAATTAAACTGTGTTGTATGTGGTGACAGGTCATTGCTATGTTAATTATCTTGTGTTTACTCTCTTTTTCTTTCTTTATTTTTTCATGTGATTGATTTTATAGTCTTTACCTCTAGCTTATGTCCAGTTTCATTATCGTTCTTGCCTTTTGCTTTATTGTTACAATTATACTTTAGTATTCATATACTTTTCACTTTCTTGTTTAATTCAGAAACAAAGAAGATATAGTGATGGCTGGTGCCATCCCTCCGTTAGTGGAACTTCTCAAGTTCCAAAATGGCAGTTTAAGGGAATTAGCTGCTGCTGCAATTTTAACGCTTTCGGCTGCTGAACCCAATAAACCAACCATTGCAGCCTCAGGAGCTGCACCTCTTCTAGTTCAGATCCTGCACTCTGGGAGTGTTCAAGGGAAAGCTGATGCTGTCACAGCGCTGCACAATCTTTCAAGCTGCGCTAAGAATTCCCATCCAATTGTGGATGCTAAAGCAGTTTCCCCACTCATCAAACTCCTTAAAGAATGCAAGAAATATTCGAAGTTTGCTGAGAAAGCAACATGCCTTCTAGAAATCATTTCCCACTCTGAAGAAGGACGAATTGCAATCACAGACTCAGATGGTGGGATTCTAACTCTAGTAGAGACAGTTGAAGATGGATCACTTGTTAGCACAGAACATGCAGTTGGCATTTTGCTTGCATTGTGCAAGAGCAGCCGAGATAAGTACAGGGAGCTCATCCTTAAAGAAGGAGCAATACCAGGGCTTCTGCAGCTAACCGTAGAGGGGACCTCTGAAGCTCAGGAAAGAGCTCGCACACTCTTAGACTTGCTAAGAGAGACTCCTCAGAAAAAGATGGCATCTTCAGTGTTGAAGAGAATTGTATATGACATTGCAACATGGGTTGATGGGTCAGATAAAGCTGCTGAAACTGCAAAGAAGCTGTTACAGGACATGGTTCAAAGAAGCATGGAGCTCAGCATGGATCGCATCCAGCATTGTGCCAAATCTTGTACACATTCTGAGATTTCATCTGCATGACTTGCGCATAGCTCAAGTAGAGTATCTACCAAGTAACCCGGGTTAAGAGTTTTATTCTGAATCTTGGTTTTGTTTAGGGAGTTAAAGCTCTTGTAACCATACTATGTCACCATCTGACATAAAGGAAAGACCAAACTAATATACTGAATTAGATTCCATTAGAGCCTAGTCTACTTTCTTGAGGTAATATTATGACCTCAACAGTTTGTTGTACATCCAGCTTCATCATGTATATATGAAAAGTGAAGTATTTTTACTCGAACATTACCTTTACATTTCTGCTAGATTTTAGAGTCCTAGTGAATATTTGCCACTATGCCTCACAGGTAGAGCAAATTTATAAGTGAATATTAGGAATGGTTTTTATCACTTAGTAAATATTTGCCACTATGCCTCACAGGGAGAGCAAACATTGACTGAGTGATAAGTAGCTGCAGCATCATGGATTCGTTTTTGATGAATTGGGTCTGGATTATTTAGTGTTTCAGGGAATTTGATACAAAAAATAGTGGACATGAGGAGTATTAGTCCCATAAGCAAAGCAATATTGTTGATTTAGATGCCATTGCCATATTTGTTTTAGGATGCAAAAGAGAAATCTATTATGGGAGAGAAAGGGACAATAATTAATTATTGCTTTCATATGCTTTTGTTGTTCCACTAGGAGTATGTATTTTGGGAGAAGAAAAAGGAGCTGTCAGCACTCAGCAGGGGATAATATATAGACATTAAACTTTGTTTAGATGGGGGTAGATATGAGTAGAGCAAGTGAAAGTAACTTGAATTACTCTGTTTGTTTTATAAAAAATGCAAGAGTGAGAGAAAAGTAGAGTGAGAGAAAAGTAGAGTAAGTGAAAATAACCAGTTACTCTATATTTTCAAAAACAGTTACTCCTAATTTACGAGTAGATGGGAGTAACTTCATATTTATTCTAAATTTTAAAGAGTTACTCTCAATTACTCTATATTTATTTTAAATTTGCCAAATAATAGAGTGTAGATAAGAGTTACTCTCAATTATTCTACTCTCATTTATTTTCATTTACTGTACTCCCGTTTACTTCCATCTACTCTTATCCAAACAAAAGCTAACCAATATCATTAGGAGATGAAGCAGCATTCTAAAATTTCAAGATCCAAAAACCACAAAAAAAAACAAGAGTATTGTTTTCTTTGTTATAAAGACCCCTCAATGCACCAGTTTTTTTTTGTTTTTTTTTTGTCTCTATTTGTTGTTTCATTCATTTATGAATGCTTTTATTTAGCATTAGTTTGGCATTCATTCATTTTGATAAAATTAAATAAGGATAATTTCTTCTTTTTTTTTCCTCTAAATTTATTGTACAAATTTTACCCTAAATTTTTTGTCATCGATTTTTTTACTATTAAGTGCATAAAATGGAGTGAGTTCACTTTAAACTTATTAAAATAGAGTAATTTTGACCTTCAAGTGATAACCACGTGACATTCTCTAATTGATTTTCAATATAGGTAACTAACCAATTGGAATTGATGGATTTAAATTAATGCATGAAAAGTTAGGTCATGAATAAATTAAAATTGTACAAGTTATAAATGGGCTGGAACATAATGACTCATTATTAAATTGGTCATTTAGATGGTAAATTGATAAAATTTTATGATATTATTTTTATTTTTCCAAAACAATTCATTAAAAATTAAAAAAAAATGTACATATATAATTTATAAAAACATAAAAGGGCAAACAAAGAGTTGTGTTTTCATATTTATAAAAAAAATAAAAAAAAAGTTATTAAATCATAAATAACATGAGTTATTAGGAGATTATGTGGGTTACACAAAATATTGGATCACATTGTATGTCAAACAATTATTAGCATATTAAATTAAATTTGGATCATATTTTTATGGACAAATGGTATCGAATGTGTGTTTCGGGTCAAAATTTATTGCCTCTAATTGCCATCCAAAAAAGGTATTTTTTTCTTCATTTTTTCGGGCAATTTAAAGGTATAAAATGAAAAAAAAATGTACATATTAAAATCAAAATATATTCATTTCCAAAAGTTTAGAGGAAAAAAAAACCTTGCTAAATTACTCAAATTGAGTGACTCAAATGTACTATTAGAGAAAATATATTTTTCAGCTTGACTAACATACCCTCAAGCCACTTAGCCATTCATTTAAATGAAGAGTGGTTATTGTTCTTTGATTTCTCAACTTTTTTCTTGGGAAAACAAAAACTTTTTAAGCTCATTAATTAGGCTCTTGTTGGTTGGAAGTAGCAGACGCCCCACATGCTTATATGTGGTATTCACTTTTAGCTAAAGTGAATACAATCTATTACAATTTTATTTTTTCTCTATTTGTTTATTTCTATTTTAACCAAACTGAATATATTGCATTTTTTTTTCAAATTAAATACATTCAATTTACTTTTACTCAAATTGAATAAACTATATTTAATTATCCAAATTAAACTCAAATTCAATCTTATTTTAATTGAAATTATATTTGTAAACTTAATTTCAATTTGATTTAATCAGCTAATTCGATTTTAATTGAAACCTATAATAATTTATTCCAAATAACAATGAGTTGAATATATCTATCTATCTATCTATCTATCTATCTATCTATCTATCTATCTATCTATCTATCTATCTATCTATCTATCTATCTATCTATCTATCTATCTATAGTCAATTGCACCTAAAAAAGAATTGATCAAGTAATATACTTTGATTATCAATATTACAATGTGAATTTAATTTTTCGGGCACATGAATGGCACCTCATCTGTTCAAAAATAATTTTTGAAATTCTCACAGGTTAAAGATTTTAACTGAATTTGCTCCAATTTGATAGGAATTATAAAAGGCTATTTCCTTAAACGGTCAATTTAAAAAATTTTTAGTTAACCTTACTGTTAATCCTCGAGTTTACGATTTAGCGGATGAAAAATAATCATACTTAAAATTTCACTGGATGGATAGATAGATTTTCTTTAATTTTTCTATTTAATAGGAAAATTTAATTTTTTAAATAAAATTATATTTTATTGTTATATTTTAAGTTTCAAAATTATCTTAATCTTTTCAATTTTTATTTTTTTCAGTTGTAAAAAAATTATATAAGTAATAATCTATTGCAGACACAATTTATGGATACAATATATCAGTGTAAAGAATACAGAGAATTTGGTTTTTCACACATTGTACTACAATTTCAAACTGAATACATCGAATTATCTAAACTAATTATATTATAGAATGAAATCTGAATTAAGGGAATTTTGTTTTTCATACGCTGTATTACAATTTGAAACTGAATACATTGAATTATCTAAACTGATTATATTGTAGAATGAAATCTGAATTAAGGGAATTTGGTATTTCAAACGTTGTATTACAATTTAAAATTGAATACATCGAATTATCTAAACTGATTATATTGCAGAATGAAATCTGAATTAAGTGTGTTTTGATAACCGAATAGAATGGGTTCCATTTAGGCTGAGTCATTTAAGGTTTAATGAGAAAACTGAATACACTTTATTAGCAATAGGGAAAGAGAATAATTGTTTTTTGAAAACTGATCATTAATACTTTAATATAAAAAGTTAATGTGTGTGTTTGAAATGAAATACATTATTATATTCTTAGATTCGAAATTATCTTAATCTTCTCAATAGATGCTATAATGGTTTATTAATAATAATATTTAAGGGAAAAAATAAAACACTTCATATTTGGATTAAAAATACCAAACTACAAATTGTAAGTAATAAAATGTTTTAATTTAATAACTACTTATAGTTATTAATTTATATTTTTTATTCACATGTTACAAAAAAATGCAATAGAAATAAAATGTTACAAGATACTCAGATAATTAGCAGGACTTATCTTGAATTAATTATTGATATGATGAGAAAATTTTTCGTTTTTGTTTTTTTATATATTATGAACATAAATTAGTTATACCGATTGAAAATTTGACAGATAATTGATGGAATTATTTATTTACTATCATAAAAATATTTTAATTTGCACAAAAAATAGTATTTCAATTTTTTGAATGGACATAATTCATTTTTTAAGTGAATAAATTGTATACAGTTATCAGAACATAAAATATCCAGCTAGCAGAAATTGATTCATTAAATTCAGCTTTCACTATATTAACTTTCATCGGTGAAAAACGTAACTGATAAACCGAAGTTTTAGAATTTTATCCAAATGAACCAAACCAAAATTCTAAGATAACAGAACGCAAACTGAAAAAAAATTTTCGGGCATTCGGTTCGCTTAACCATAAAATCGAAAATTAAAAATTATGAATATATAAAATGACATCGTTCAAATGCTACATTTTGAACAAGTATACAAAATGACGTCGTTTCTTTCGGTTTGGTTGGGATTTTCGATTTTAGTTATAGTTTGCTCAAACAGAGAAAAATAAAAAAATTTAAGTTTAAACAAAGTGAATGTAGTGTATTAAATTTTACGAGTTTAGAATATTTTATTTGCATAAATTAAATAAAGTAAAATCAGTTTTCAATTTACAGTTTAATTTGTTATCATAGTACAACGTATTCAGTTTCAACAGAACGAATAAAGTGTAGTCAATTTTCAAAATACAGTCTAATCATTTTATTAGAGACTTAGTAGTAAGTTTCTGAATTCAATTTTGTCATGAAATTAAGTTTAGTGGGATGCCTATTTTTTCTTGGAGATCTAAACTTGAAGTGACAGTCAAAAACTTTTCAAGTCCTACTGTCCTATAGCCCTAAGAATTCAGGTAGTCAAGAACATAGGGTAGATAAAGTTACTCATACATTAGGTGCCATTGAGGTGCCATTAATCAATATGCAAATGCAAATGCTCAACAAATTGTAATTTCCAATTCTTCCTCCAATACTAACGTAAACCATTAATCTCGTCCTTCAACAAAAATCTGGAATACATTGATGATCTCCATGGCTGAGCATCCTGCATCATCATCTGTTGAAAATGGTAATTTAGTTGGTGAGTTATTTGGAATGGATGAAGATGATAGTTTGTTAAACGATGATTGTGATTTAGATAGGAAAATTTATGCAGCAAACAGCGAAACTAAAAGTGAGAATCATTTTGAGTACCCCATTGAGGAAGGTCCTAGTACAGAAATGTTTTTTTCAAATGTAGATAATTTATTTAAATTTTACAAAGAGTATTCAAGGGTGAAAGGGTTTAGTGTTTTTAAGAAATCAGCTTCGAAGTGTAATGTAAAGTATCGCAAATATCTAACCCTTAGTTGTGACAAGGGAAGAAAATCTCAATCTTGGGGCACATCTAAAAAGCTTAATTGTCCTGCAAAATTGAATGCTATTTTAAGGGATAACGGAATATGAGAGGTTTCATCCTTTGTTTCAACACACAATCACGAATTGTTTCCTACCATGGCAAGGTTGATGAGTGGCCATAAGGTTGTCAAGAACAACATTAGAAGGAGGCTTAAGATGCATGATTTTGCTGAAATCAGGCCATCAAAGAGTATTAGGCTGGTCCAATATGAAGCCGGTGGCCCTGATAAGATTTGTTGCTTAACAAAGGATTGCTGCAACTACATTGATCGTACTAGGAGGTTACTGCGGGGTGAGGGTGATGCGAAATCCATGAAAAAACTCTTTGCAATGATGCAAATCAATGATCCTGAATTTTTCTACTCAATTGACTTGGATGAAGAATTCAGGTTAGCCAATGTCTTGTGGTTACATCATAGGTGTAAAAGCAGCATACAGGGATTTTCACGATGTAATTAGCTTTAACACTACATTCTTGGTCAACAGGTACAAACTTCCTTTTGCAACTATAGTTGGTGTCAACCCCCATGGCCAATCAATTCTACTGGTTTGTGCTCTAGTTACCTGTGAAGATGTGGACACATTTAAATGGTTGTTTAAGACCTGGCTATCAGCGATGGGTGATATTCACCCCGGAGGCATATTGACAGATCAATGTGAAGGCATTCGAAAGGCAATTAAGGAAGTTATGCCTAATACCAGACACACATTTTGTATATGGAATATCATTTGCAAACTGCCTGAGAAGTTTAAACACATTACAGACTTCATAATGCTCATAATGATTTTAAGGGTTTGGTTTATGATAGCTTAACACCTGAGTTTTTTGAGAAAAATTGGCAAGCTTTCTTAACCAAATACAACCTCGAAGGTAACCAATGGCTAATGAAGCTGTACGAGGAAAGAGAGTATTGGGTTCTTGTATATCTCAATGATTCATTTTGGGCAGGTATGTAATGTCCAAATAGATGGCAATATTTTTTATTAATATTGAGTGTGTGTGTGTGTGTGTATGTTTTTTTAACTCTATCATTGTCTGCATGTTTAATACCTCACATCCACTAATTTTTAGGTATGCTGTCTACTCAACGAAGTGAAGGTATGCATGTATACTTCGATGGGCTCATACGAGCTACGACCACCCTTAAACAATTTGTTGAGCAGTACAAGCTTGCTATTCGGGACAAGATAGATAAGGAGCATTTAGCAGAGTTTAAATCAAAGAATACAGTCTCCAATTGCCAATTTGATTTTCAATGGGAGAAGCAATTCCACCAAGCCTTCACGCACACAATGTTTCACAAAGTTCAAAATCAAATTAAGAGAATGGTGTACTGCAACGTCGTTGAGACTCCTGATCCTTCAATGCATAATCGGCACAATGTGTCTGAACCGAAAATGTTCAAAATCCAAGAAAGATGCCTTGTCAATAATCGGTACTATAGGGAATTTGTTTATGAGGTTAAATACATAGAAGATGGACAACACTTTTCGTGCATGTACAAGAGGTTCCAATCAAGTGGCATTATATGCTACCACATCATGAAATTATTAGATTACAAGTCCATCAGCCATGTAAATGAAAGGTACTTGTTTAAGAGTTGGAGAAAGGACATACATAGGCCACATACGAGTATTTTCTCTCATGGATTATACCTGCAACTTTCACCCCAACATCAGAATTTCAAAGAAGTTGAGAAAATATTCCATGAAGTGGCTGACCAGGCATTACAGCGCAACAAATATGAGATGTTTCGAAATAGCCTGAGGCATCTAAAAATGAAAATGTTCAGTGAAGAGGATCCACGAAGAGATCTAGAGTCTAACACTAATCACAATGAGGGGGGTGTTGTCAACACCAACATCAATGATGGTAGTGAGATACATGTTCTTGATCCTCTGCTAGCAGGAACTCGAGGGCAGCCAAGGACTAATCGAGTAAGATCTCATCGCGAAACTATCTGAAAACCAAGGAGTGCAAGGAACCCAAATCGAAGTACCCAACCCAGTAGACGTAACCTGAACACCAATGCATCACCTCTTGCTCACGCACCTTGTAACATATCGTATAGGTCGCAGTTGGCACCGACATTTAATTCAATGCAGGCAAATAATGACAAGGAAGATGTAGACCACAGTGGTTGGTTAACTCTATGATGACAACTGTGTCAATGCACAAAAACCTGATATCAATGTATGCAGATTTAGACAAAGATAACAGACTGTTTTTAGTTTGGTGACGAGGTGAATGTAATATATTAATTTTTCCATAAAAGAGTATAACCTATTTAGTTTTTATAAAAGTGAAATCACTGTATTTAGATGATAATGTGATAATCTAATAAGTGAATATACTGTATTTATATTTTTCATAAACTAAATGTAATGTATAAACTTTTGACAAAATGAACTAGTTATATTTACTAATGCAATAAGCGATTGCACTGTATACAATATTTGCAAATTTAATATATTGTGCATTCAGTTTGCCCAAATACAAGAAAACTATATCTATTTCAGTCAAAAGTTAATAATAATTTACCCCCTATATGGTATGTCCTTAGGGCTTGCATGGGAAATGCATATTTCAACGTGCGGATTCAATTTTATATAAAAACAATGAATGGCTGTGACGATCATAATAGGGAGGTATGGCAGTTAGGAATTAAATTCATCATATCAGTTCGATGAACATTGAACACTCATTTATCGAGCTAAACGGTCAATAAATGACGGATCAATAGTTGCATTTAATGATGTATTTAACACGTTGACATCGGTAAAGACAAAAAATCAGCCCAGGGAAAAATAAGGGAACATCACACATTAATATCCTGATTGATCTTGGATGATCGGAAGAGGCATGCATCTACATTTGATTTGCAATGGACTGATCTTTCATAATGTATTTTATTTTGTTTTTAATATACATTTATTACCTTACGCATGCATTTTTTTCTCATATTTCCTATAAATAAGCGTTGTCTTTTGTGTTTCTTTGATCAGTTACAATAAAACCTTGCTTTTTCCCTGTACTTAGATTTCTCAATGGTGTTTTATGAGACTTCTCGATCCTTTCAACTTTTTTTTTAATTTTTAAGTTCTTCCCATTTTAGTAGGCTTATAAATTTAAGTGAGGTTCTTCCCCTGTCGTGCATCCCGCTTCATTAGTTTATTTTCTACTCTAATTTCTACTTCACCACTAGGATTTGTGATAAGTGTCTGGAGAATGATTAGGAGTCTTCACTTTATTCTCCATTAAATAGCTTTTACATGAAGTGGTTTTTGGCAATTTTTCTATATTCACATAATTTTTTTCGTGATCGTATAATTTAGGTTGTATGCTTATGGAGTGGAGAAAGTGGTTGATGACATCACACTAAGCTGGATCAAAGGGATAAACAATTGTTTATTAGTGGGGAATGGCTAGGAGTACGTGACGATTCTCTTTTTTTTGTGCTGTTGTAAGACACCTATGGCAAAAGAAGTACAAAAGAAGAAGAATTGTCACTAATCCCAGCCATTCTCCACTCATAAACACGTAATCCTTTTGAGATAGCTTAATGTGGATGTCTTTAACTACTTTTTCCATTCCTTTAGTAGACACCCAAAATTTCATGAGGATAGCAATATAATTGAGAGAATGTAAAGGAATTGCCAAATGCCCACTTCATGTAAAAGATATTTAATTATCTCTTTCTATTTGATGCAGTTATCTTTGATATGTAATTTCTCCATCTAATGTATCTATGTCTTTGAATTATTTAATGAAATTCCCAATTTCTATTTCACTTATACTGTCTCTTTATTTATTTATTTATTTATTTTGCTTTATGCATATCTGATTGCTACTAATTATTACTGAAGATATATGGAATTGCAGATAATGAAGTCTGATGATTTCTAAAAATCAATTGAGATTCCCTTGTACGATAAGCAAATAATCCTTAGTTAGTTATGGGATACATCTTCGAAAATCGATTCCTGATATAGTAGATCAAAATGCCCAATGTGAAAAATATGTATTGATTTTATTCGGTTTACATCAACATATTTTGTATTTATTTTAGTGGAAAGGGAATATACTGTATTATTTTTATATTTACTAATGCATTAATCGAATGCAGTGTGCTCTATTTCAAAAGAAATAGAAAAAGTGTGTACTCAGTTTTCCAAATAAAACAAGACTTCTCCCATAATAAATACACTCGATTGAACCAATCTTTTGCATTTAATAGGCAGTCATTGGCATGCTTCTTAAATAATTTTGCCTGCAAAATTTAAGGATCTATTTACAAGCCATAATAGCACTCAAATCTGGTGTCGGTTCATTTTTTAGGCAGTGGTGCAAATTCATACAGAATAAAGTCAGATTGTTCTCAATCTGAATCCTTCAAAATATATTCCTAAATGGCGAGTTCATCAAGCTCATACTGGCCACATGCTGCTGATGTAGGGTAACAAAACTCAATGTCACTGTTTTCATTCCTCTCCCGTTTGAAATATGGTATTTGTTTTCTTCTTTTTTTTTTAAATTTAATTTTCTGTTATTTACTATACAAGGATCATACTAGTTATTTACTATGCTGTTGAGATTTGCTGTTTAGGAGAAAATTCATAAAGGTGATGAGCTTGAATTCTGCATCTACTACAAGGGGAGAACTTCCACCACATGCACCCTCTCCATCAATTTAAATATTTAGTCAATATTTGAATGTAATGTCAACAAAATTTTTTGATTTATTATTTATTTTTTTATTTTAGGGTTAGTGCATTTTATTAATTATGAAATTTCTTAATATATTTCATTATCTCTTTCGATTTGATGCAGTTATCTTAAATAGGAAATTTCTTTATCTAATGTACCTATGTAACTATGTTTTATTGATATGTATTAATTGTACTCGGTTAACGTCAACACCCTATATCCATTTACTTGAAAGGATGTCAACATAATGTATTATTTATCTCAAATCAAATACATTGAATTTAATTAGGCAGAACATTAATTCATCTTCTTTTACATTTGTGAATATAATGTATTAGGTTAATATATAGATGAATTAGTTATATACACTAATGCAGTGATCGAATGCATCATATACAATTTCCTCAAAATGTATATATTGTATTATTGTGTACTCGGTTACCCAACCAAATAAAAAATGTATTCATTTAGGTCAAACTGTATCCTTTGCATCCCTATTTTATGCATCAAACTGTATCCTCTGCATCCTTATTGTATGCATACAAAAAGGCTACTCTACTTTTGGAGATAGACGTACCTTTATCTTAACTTTATATGGGAATATAAACAGCTTTTCATTGCTATATTACAACAATTACAAGTTTTACCTCTAACCATCAATCTATATTGATTACGAGCTAATCAACATATTGAAAGCCATGCCTTGCAGCTGGGTCTACAATCCACGAGACCCATACTTCCCAAGATTTGTTCATCCAATTGCAGTAAGGGTAAGTCCCTCGGTCCATGAATTTTAAAGTTTAATTAAACGTTAAACCGTACATGTGATGTGTGTGTGTGTATTCTTTTCCCTTGCAAACCTTATCAATGTAAAATATTGTGCATAAGTGGTGCATGGAGTATAGACGGCTCTGGTTGGTTGACTATACTCCTTTATTGGGTAGGGATGACTACATTATTGGTGGCTTCTTTCACATCCTGGTTGAGTATATTCATGTGCTAATAAGGAATGACGAAATCCTGGGTGGATACATTTTTCGATGTCGTTTTTATAGATGTTACACCTGGGATGTTCATGTTTGGTTATTACACTATAGGGTTCATATTTTTTTGTGATTATAACAGTTGCACTGGTGTTATTGAACAAACTCGTCCCAAACAAAAAAAGATCCCAAATGTTGAAGGGTTGATTGTTTTATAATTTTTATGTTTAAAAATAAATTTTTAGTCTTAGTTTTATTTTATTTTATTGTTTGCGGACGATAGTGTGTTCCCACATGCATTGGGATGTTCGATGATCTGTAGCATGTTATCAACCATACTGTCTTAATATAATATATTTTTAATATTTAAGTATTTGATTATATAGTTTTCATTTTCTTCATCTATAATCAACTCAATATTAGTCGTATCATTATTATCCGGTATCCATTTTAATTTGGGTACCATGTTACTTGCACAAGAACATAACATCGGTGAAAATATGCAGAGTTACTATCATTTAGTTTTTATGTGAGAATGATTCATTAATGTGATGTAATAATAAAAAATTAGTGCCCATATTTTTGTCCCAATGCCAATATAGTGTATTCAGTTATATCATTATATTTTGTATGATTCTTCGTAAAAGTAATATATTCTATTCAGTTATCTTAATAGACTGTATTTAGTTTTCATACTACAATATAATAAGTTTATATAATTAGATGTATTCATTTTAAAATTATCCTTCGGCGTATGTAAGATCAAATTCACTAAATTCTTAAGGCTGATAGACTTTATCCATAAATTGTGTATGGAATAGATAAGTATTTAAATAATTTCTTTGCAATCATATACATTTTTCTTTTCCATTACTGATTCGACTTCAATAATGCCGAAATTATTCAACAAATCTATACATCCTCATTCGAGTTTATTAAAATGTATAAGTAACTAACTACAATATTCATGTGCATCTTTAGTTTACATTTAAAAAAAACGTAATGACTATATCAATTAATTTGTCTATGGCTACATCCAAATGCGTTTTGCCTTCCTTCTTGCTCCTCTACCTCCTATTAGCTTTATCCCATCCATCGTCATTGTCGATTCTTCCTTCTTGCTTATCCCTTTCGTAAAGATACAACAAAAGTCCAAGCCTTCTTCTATAACTTTTTACATCAAAATTTAATGAAATTGTCTTCCCTTCTATTAAATACTTAGTAAATGCTGCTACATAAGCTCCGCAATCATTGAAAAAATTTTAAATAATCGCAACTTAAGTTCTTTTTTGTGAAATATTAATACAACATGTTAACTAAATGTATTATAAAAATTGTATCATAAATACCTATCTTATTATATAGGGGGATTCTCAACATACTCGATGGCAATGGGATGATTTCCTTCAAATTTGGATACATCTCATATGTCCTTTCTACCTCTCTAAAAATCAACAAAACTTAAATATAATGGAATTACAACACTGAATGCTTTGACCGCATCGTCTATGCATTTATTCGTATTTGGTGAATGTAGATAGTCATACACAATAAGTTTTCTTTCTTTCAATATCAGCCTTCCTAATATACAGTAGATTTTTGCAACATCGACTGGAAAAAGTATCTCATCGACATCCACCCATGGAATATTGCACTTCATCTCTTTTCCTATTATATAATCAGGTAGGACATGTTCGAATGTTATTTGTGAATAGTCTCTAGGGTTTTTTTATTAACATTTGATGTACAGTCTGAACACTTTGGTCGAAATGGCAGTCTGTTTTGATGAAAGAACCCTGTACATTCCCATCAAGTTTACACTTCTTCCTCAAATAATAAAAATGACATCTATATGCTGTAAATAGTGTAAAAAAAAGACCAATATAAGATATAGAGTTATAACAAGAAGTGAAGACAGTTTATTATGTTTTGATAACATCCAAAGTTCACCCTTTTTTGAAAAATGGAATAGTTTGTGTTCATCAATACTTGATGGACAAGTATACATTACCGAATTTGTCATTTCTTGTCCGGGATACACCAATGTATACCACCAAATTTTCTCGTTAACACTAAGAACTCCAAAGTCAAAAGCATCCTTCAATTATTTGTGTTGCGGAATATAAACCTTGTATTTGTCCCTTCAAAAAAAGGAAAAAAGAAACTATATAAACTATAAACGTTAAACGAATCACGACGACACAAACATAACCAAACTTAAGCAGCGATCGGAATAATGCAAGATTGCTCAACCAATTTACCTGGCTATCTTTTTAGATATAATGCCAATGTCGACCAAGGCATTGAATTGGTTTAACTTCAATATATCTAGGTGTCTTTCTATGCTTATATTAAAAGGATGATCATTTCTTTCTTCAATCCCTTCGCGCTTGTATGTTAATAACAATTCTCTCCTTGATGACACTCCCAATTCATACTTCTGAAATTTCACACAAACCATGTAAAAATTTTACATATAAATTCGCTATAGTAAAATAGCACAAACTACTCATATCATATGCAATGTAATGAACTTTTAAAACATTTAGGTAAAAATTTTATAACTAATCAACTTATAGTTTTATTTAAATTGGCATTTGTTGAGCATCCCCTCTTTTCTTGCTGACCTTGATCAATCTGTAATTCCTTATTTTCTTTAAGTACATCAGCACAATGTTCATGATCTCGAGTAGAAGTTGTTCCCTTTGGTTCTTTGGAAGAAATCATCTGAGCACCCTAATGACATTTAAATATATGGGTTAACACTACTATTTTATTTTTAAAATGAGGAAGCATACGTTATCTAATGATCTCAATATATTACTTTAGTTGAATCCAAAATAGCACGTACTACTCAATTCAATATGGCATGTGCGATGACGCTGAGAAATAATTTATAAAAAATGTGATGAATATAAAACTTACAGTTTTATCGAAATTAGCTTCTATAGATTCTTCCACCTTTTCATGCTGATCCTAGTCTATTTGTTTGCCCTCTTCCACCTTAAGGATATCAGCATCAGGTTTATGACCCTGATCACCAAAATTTCCTTTTGATTCTTTGACATAAATCAATACAGCATCCTAATGAATGTTTAGAATAACATGTTAAAATAATGGACCTGTCTTAATTTAAGAAATCAACATTATGTAATAACCTTGAGTAATCCACTTAGTTGAACCCAATATATCACTTACTACTCAAATCAATTTGGCATGTGCGATGAATATAAAACTTACAGTTTTATCGAAATTAGCTTCTGTAGATTCTTCCACCTTTTCATCCTGATTCTAGTCTATTTGTTTGCCATCTTCCTCCTTAAGGAGATCAGCTTCAGGTTCGTCACCCTCATCACCAAAATTTCCCTTTGATTCTCAGACAGAAATCAACACGGCATCCTAATGAATGTTTAGAATAACATGTTAAAATAATGGACCTGCGTTAATCTAAGAAATCAACATTATGCAATAACTTTGAGTAATCCACTTAGTTGAATCCAATATATCACTTACGACTCAAATCAATTTGGCATGTGCGATGAATATTAAACTTACAATTTTATTGAAATTAGCTTCTGCAGATTCTTTCACCTTTTCATGCTAATCCTAGTCTATTTGTTTGCCCTCTTCCTCCTTAAGGAGATCAGTTTCAAGTTCGTCACCCTCATCACCAAAATTTCCCTTTGATTCTCCGGCAGAAATCGATAATGCATCCTAATGAATGTTTAGAATAACATGTTAAAATAATGGACCTATCTTAATCTAAGAAATCAACATTATGTAATGACCCTAAGTAATCTACTTAGTTGAATCCAATTTATCACTTACAACTCAAATCAATTTGGCATGTGCAATGAATACAAAACTTACAATTTTATTGAAATTAGCTTTTGTAGATTCTTCCACCTTTTCATGTTGATCCTAGTCTATTTGTTTGCCCTCTTCCTCTTTAAGGAGATCAGCTTCAAGTTCGTCACCCTCATCACTAAAATTTCCCTTTGCTTCTCCAACAGAAATCGACACGACATCCTAGTGAATGTTTAGAATAAAATGTTAAAATAATGGACCTGTCTTAATATAAGACTTCAACATTATGTAATGACCCTGAGTAATCCACTTAGTTGAATCCAAACTCCTTAAGTAAAAAATTTTAAATAAAAAACTTACATGTTTTGTAGATTTTTCTAATGTTGAGCATCCCTCCTTATCATGCTAATCTCGATCAATCTGTATATCTTTTTCCTCCTTATGTAGCTAGGCATGATGTTCATAATCTTCATCATCTTCATTTGCAATAATTTCTTCTGTTTTAACTCTCGAAGACAACAGAGAACCCTAATGACATTTAAATTTATATTTCAAAATAATGGATGTGCATTTAATATAAAAAAAAGTAATTGCTTGCTCAATTAGCACAAAAAATTACCATAATGGTATCATTAAGTTGTGGGTTATGTGGATATGCATTAAGAGCTGACTCTAATTTGTACATTACAGCCATTATTTTTGAAACATCAGATTTGACAGTGGAAATGTCTTCTTTAATAATATCAACATCCTTTATAATACTTGAGATATCCTTCCTCATTTTCAATTGAATTTCAGACAGTACATGATGCTCTTTTGTCATGTCAGCTTTTGTCTCATTCTGTTTGAAATTTTCTTTGCTCCCATTGTCATTGTCTGGACAAGGAATTTGGTATAAAGACCCGATAGGAGTTGTGGTATGTTGATCCTTATGCTCGACATATGGGTCTTGAGTTAAGTACATGCCCTCATTTACTTCATCACTAGAAACTTCTTCGACAACGATATTCAATAATCACCATTTCTTCCTTGGATTTGTTGGACAGGGGTGCAAATATTTCAGAACCTCAACTAAAACACATGATAAATATTAAAAATTATGTAATTCAATCATTTACCTGTATGACATAAGAAAAAACCCAAATTTAAAAATGCATTATATTAAAACAAGAGGTAAATGTGGCAACTGAACTCTAATTTATTTCAAAATTGTTGTAACTTTGGCCAACCGAATATGATGTATTTACTTATACGAATAAATGCTATTCGGTTCTTAAAAGACATAACAAAGTGTTTAGACAAATAGGATAAACAATATTCGCTTTGCCCAAATGAATGACATATTAATTTTTCTACCTGAACACATTGTATAGAGATTACAAATGTAACGTCCCAAAAACAAATTTGAATTGATTATGTTTTCGGGTTTTAATTTAATAATGGTTAATAAAACATATTATGAAAGTTAATATGTATATATTATGTGAGATAAATTAAATAAGGTTGTGTGGTTTAAAAGGAAAAGAAAAGAGAAATAGTGGGTTTAAAATATTAATGTGTGTGAAAATAAAAGAAAGACAAATGGTGGGGTATTGTTATTAGTATTATTAAGATTATTATTATGATTATAATTAAAAAGAAAGAAAACGAAAGAGAGAGGAGAAGGGGAACGGGAGATCGGGGTGGGGAGAAGGGACCGGCCAACGGCGCCGATCAGCGGCGACCTTCCCTGTCGTCGCTTCCTCCCTCTCCTGGCCAGCAGCGGCGTCACTCCTCCCTTAGCAAGGCCGAGATTTTTGCTCCACCATCTGTTTCTCTTTCTTTTTCTTTCACCGAAGACTTCTCTCTTCTTTTCCGGCGAGCGATGACGGCGGCTGGCGACACGATCACCGGCGGTCGACTCCTAGCAGCGAGATGAAGCTTCCGGTACCTGCCGATCTTCTCCACTCGCCGGTGAAGAGTAGATCGGGGAGTGAGGTATTCGGCGGTTTTAGATGGTTTTCCAGCCAAACCATGATGCCTTGAGGCGCGTGACCACCGCCGGCAAGCTTGGGGTGGCGTGAACTCCATTTCGACACTGACCGTGCATCTCCGGCGAGGCTCCGGCGAAACTCCGGTGACCAGTCCGGCGAGCATAGTGACGGACATATTGTAGCAAATTCGACTGACAGGTTTGGGAACTTCTTTGATCTTATATGTGTTTGATTGGTGTTAAATAAATACATAAGGCTGGATATTAGTGAAATAAATTGAAATATGATTATGATATGGGAATTATGTTTATATTAGCTTTGTATATATTGAGGTTGTTATAAGAAAATTGATTAACCTGTAAGAGTAAATGAGTTACAGTGTTTGTGAGCACATATTCGCCATGAATGAGGTTTGAAAGTTTAATTATTTGTACTTTCTTGGTTAAATATGTAATTGCCTTCTAAATGATTTTAAATTGGTATAAGTGAGTTTGATATACCTGACTATGGATTTCTTGGTTGTTCTTTTCTGATAAAGTTTGAGTGCAAGTCATTGTGAAATCTTGAATGTGTCAAGCGAATTTTCAAGCTTTAGAGAAAGTAGCATAACAAGGGAAATATAAGTTCTTATTTGTTTTATTAAAGCAGTTTCTCTTGGTGGAATGGAATATGTAATATTGAATTTCATGATAAAGTTCCATTTATACGGGTACTCACCATATGCTTGGTGGTAGGTTGCTAGCCATCAAACTTGTTAGTTTTGAAGTCTAATCCTTGACTTAGAGAATCCACAGATATCTAGTAGTGAAGGAATTTTGAGTGGCTATGAAAGTGTATACCTTTGAGTTCTTAATATACAAGATAATCTTGGAATTGTAATAATATAAAATAAATTATAGTTGCAACAACTGGAGTTGGATAAGCGAAAAAAATAAAAGTGAACAATAGTGAGTTGAAATTAATTGTCGCTGGTTCCTACTGATCAAAGCTGTCTTGTTTTTATTGGCTTCTTCATGCCTTTTAAAACGACTTTGGCTAATTGCCTCTCATGTCTGTATTGTGAAATGAGGATACTGAATAAAACTGGATACAAGTTAGTACAATCTTTGGCTAGCTACTTAGTCCAGTATACGAGGTTTTTGTCTGGGATATCTTAATTCCTCTCTAGGCTTCTTAACCATTCTGTAAAAAGAAAAAGAGTTGGAACGTTATGAATATAGTTTTCACGGATGTTTGATGTTGGACTTCTGTTTATGTTATAAATTAAATAATTTAATTAAATTATGTGTTAATGGTTTACTTCTTATATTCTTGATAAAATTAATACGGTAGTGTACTGATCACTGTTCTAGGTCTTGCCTAGTTGGGGTTAAAATATTAAATAGGAGTTTAACCAAATCATAATGGAACTTCATGTTTGGGTCTTCAACGTAATAGTATAGTTTTTGACCGTTAAGTTAACGATTGAACTTATATAGCTAAATCAACTAATATAAATGAATATGAGTATAATTGATGAAGCCAAAACTTAGAGTCAGAGTAGTTGTGAAAGAAATTGAATTGAAATAAGTAGATGTTGTTGAAGATTTTATTGATAGGAGTAACTCTATTAAGGCTGTGAATCACACCTTAATTGTTTTAAAATGCTAGTTATAATCTCATGCTGTAATAAGTAATATTCTTCTGTTTGTCATTTTCAGTATAGCTTTTTAAGACATATTATGACCATATTATTATGTTTGGTAATGATATAATAAGTACAAAGGTTTAAAAGAGATGATCGCGATGGGCCATGCAGGTACGTTCTTCTGAAATTATTATGAGTTTACATGCTGTTTTAGGTACTCACGATGGGTGTGATTATATATAATTTCATTCTCATGAAAATAGTTTAGTAAGGCATAAACTATCATGACTAGTACACGTATTGTTCATATATGATTATTAGATTGTTTAAAATAAATTGAAAGAATATGTATAAAATGGACTTCTCTGATGACTAAAAAACCGTTCTGAATTATTGTGGAATAATTCCTGACTTAAGTGAATGTTCTGAATAATTGTATTATCTGGATTGAACTGATGATAAATGTACTGAAAGAAAGTTATCTTTTGCGCTCTTAGAAAATAGTCTGGCAGTAAAAACTAGCTCAGGATATAATTGGCTAGCCATAGGGATTCTATACTGCAATGCAAGTCATGGCGACTTGCTTTACTATGGTTGGATCGTTGATCTCCATAGTAAATATATTATACGTACTATCATATGTTCATATGTTACATGAGGGATGATTCTGGAGGTCATTTCTCATTCTGTTGTGACCTGTAGGGGTCCACATCCCGTATATCCAGTCTGAGTATTTCTGTCGGTACTGTTCTAGGGGCATTAATATGAAAATAAGTTGAAAAGTATAAAAGATAAGAAATGTTATAGTTCAGAACTACTATGCATAAGAATTGTCCTCTTGTATAAGTACATCAAATGGATATTAAATTGCAAGTTAAAATATTGATGAGCATGTGATTCTTAAATTCTATATAAGCCTTATGTATCTATATGTATAAGAATGAATATCCCTTTGTATCGATCAAGTACATAACAAATGGCACACTATCGTGTTAAGTATTATATTGTTCATCTTGTTAAAAGTATTTAATGATTACATGAAAGTGAATTTTGAATGCATGATATGTTTTAAATGATGTAAATATATGAAAGAAATATACCGGATGTCTTTTATGGTAATATTGAATGATGTATTGTTTACTGCATTATTAAGTTTTATTGACCATGTCAGTAAGATGTTCTGTTACTTATATTTGTGATTTATTGTTGAATATAAGAATTGGGATCTAGGGTAATTGAAGGTTTTGGTAGAAGTATTTTCAACATTGCACTAGCATAATTGATATTATGTGTTTAAAAGAGTATGTTTAGAATACTTTGTTCCCCACTAAGCTTTATAGCTTAGCACGGGTTTTGTTATCCGTGTAGGTACAGGATAGGCTGGTCTTTGGTTAGACAGCTGCTTCGGTTCAATCAGCAGAAGAAGAGCTCTAGTTTCAGAAAATTTCATGTTGAGGGTCACAGATGTAGTGAGGCATTAATGTACATGTAAATTTGCTTATGAATATTAAAGTTTTATAGCTGTTTAAGAGAATTAGTTATAAAATTGAATTATCTGATGACATGTAAAAAGAAACTAATGAGAATGGATGTATGAGATGTATTAGTTATGTTTGTGGTGCCCTTGAAGGGCTGAGGAATTGTCTGATTTGCAGGTGGGTTAGTTAAGTTTTTAGGCGTTATATTGCCGAATTTTTATTTGAAAGTTGGTTAATTAGAGAATATAGATAACCCAATGTAGTTAATTTATAAGTATTGCATGTTGGGCAAGTCTGTAGTAGATAGAGTAAAAAAAAAATTCAGGTTATCTCATGCTCAGTCAGACTGTTCCGTAAGGGTGTTACAACAAACGTGATTGAAAACAATGCATTGACTTTGTAAGCATGATTGCATGGTAATGAGCTTTCTAAATACACTGTACTTGATTTTTGGCCTTAGAATGTGATAGGTCTATTAACATAATAGAATACATTGTATTTGTTATGTGTGAAGGCTTAACATTACATATCAAATGTAATGAAGTCTATATATACACACAATGTAATGCAAAATAAAATCAAATTTAAACAAATATTAGAACACCAAAAATGAAGAAACTACAAATAATTCAAGCAAGTCACCTTTCGTTTGAACAGGTATTTGTCAAAACTCCTCCACTGTGAATAATTTTTTATTTTCCATCTCAAGATTATGGGTTGCTTGTCTCCGCAATCCTCTGCAAACCTCGCATTAACTTTATAATAACATTCGAAGAACCAGGCTTTAAAGGCCAGTGGAAAATCTCGCAACCTGTAAGACGAGGGTATCCCCTTACGAAGACTTCCCTTAAGGCTTTGGATTGTCATATTGAATGAGTCCCAGCCCCAAGGATATTCATTGTATAACCCGCTATCAACAATTGCAATATCCTCTGGCCTCATCCATCTATTCTTGATACCTGCCATAATAAAGCTGTGAACAAAAAAGAGTATGGCTAATTTCAGCCCGTCCTCATCAGACTCTCATTCTTCTTTCATAAAAACATTTTTAACTAAATCCGTCGTCACCTTTTTTATTCCTCCAAAATATTTATTACTAAACTCAGAAGCTTTGTTAGATAAACTTTTTTTATTTAAGTCTCCTTCGCACCTCAAACCGGTAACATAGGCAAACTCTGCTAACCCAAACTTTAACTTTACGTCATTCACCTTCACCAGTAGTTGCTGCCTATTATCAGTAACAGTTTCTCTAAGCAATAGTGAATGAACGAGTTGCCCTTGAGCAGCAACTTCGGGTATGTCCAAAAGGTAGCCAAAACATGTTGCTTTGAACATCCTTATTTGATTATCATTCAACATCTCTTTGATTTTTGCAATTGCTTTAAAATCCATGCAAAAGCTTACTTTGCTTACATCACGTTCTTTGTTAACTTTGTACAAATCCCGAACCTGATTATAAGATACACAACATATAACAATTTTAACCTGATTAACCTGAAAATGTTAGATAGCAATCACTTTAAGAAAATAAGCATTTTTTATAACCAAGAAATTTAGCATTTTAAAGTCAATGGAATTGCAAATTTCTTTTCCACAAATAAACATAAAACATCAAAACATAAATATAAAAATAACAGAAGATAAAAAAATCACCTGCTTTTTCCGTTGTGGCTTAATTAATTTCCTCGTTATTTGTTAAAGAAGCAGTGTATTATCAGAGTGAATGTCATGAAATTTATGATTAACTTTGATTTATTATGAACATATCAGTGAATGCCAAAAGATATAATAACAAAACAAAGGATACTTACAAAATCTATAATAGTTTGAACAACCGAAAGTGTCTATAAGATCACAAAATTAATCATATAGGTAAAAAACACAAATATTTAAAGATAAACAAATTAAAGCAGTTTATTCACTTGTATGAAATGTATACAGTTTGCCTAATTAGATCAATTAAGATTATATTCAGTTCATATGGACAAAAGTGTATACTTCGCGTCACAGCTATGTATACGCTATAGTCAGTTATGTAATACACTGCATTCAGATTAGTTCCCCAAAATATAATATAACGTATTCAATTTCTCGATTCATTATTTTTTTGCGCATCATATTTGCACGTTGGAAAGTAAAAATAGACTAAGTTAATAATAAACTTGTTCAGTCCATGATACTAAATATGTGCAAACAATTATTAACTTTTTAAAAAAATAAAAAATAAATTTAATATACTTGTTCAATCAAAAATTGGCTTGGTTCAACAAATATGACACACTGAACCAAAGCAAGTTTCGAATTTAATTTTTAATTTTTTTTAGAAAATTAAAAAAAAAACAAGCACACACACAAGCCATAATGGGGAAACAAATTTAACATTTTAAAAAACAATAAATCAAATGTATAATATGAAAGCAATCAGAGCAACCTTGAATCTGATGATGATTTGAAACAACAAAAACTCCCCAGCGCCGGTATGACGACAATGAAACCAATAGTTGAGAGAGAGTATTTATGAGATATCAACAAATAACGATACGTGAGAGAAACGAAAACAATACAAGGGGGATTGAGCAAATGAGATATACGATGCCGATGATTAGCAATGATAGATGGAGGGAGAGTAAAGTTTTCCAGAAATAGAGTAAGTGAGAAATAGAGGCTTAGGCGGTTAGATATACGTTCTCTTTTACTTTTACATATGGCCATATCGGTTCATATTATCATACACACAAAGGGGTATTTTTGTAAAATAAAAAATTTTATTAATTATTTTATGACATAATGAAAAAAAAATTCCACGTGTACAAAAAGGCTAATCTACTTCCATCTCTTTCATCCTTTTTGTAATTATTCAACTGTTTAGTCTCCTGGCCCCACAGTCAACCGTCTGCACACTATCCCCCATAAAAGGACTTCCACATTCAACCGTATGTTAACTATCCCCATAAAAGGACTTCCATATTCAACTGCATGCTAACTATCCCCATAAATTAATGTCTCTTCTTATCTTCGCTCTATACGCCCAACTTTTATTCTTATTTTCCATCTCTAAACAACTTACAAGGCATGGCGGACCTTATTAGGAACCTAAGGCGAGGTGATATATTTTGGTTAACCCTTGATCGACCGATAGAATCATGGGTAAGTTTATGCCTTTTCGCCCTCAAGTTAATATTTTCATAAATTTCTTTCCTTCTTACTATCTTTTGTTTTTTAAAAAAAACGTTCTCAATCAAACAAACCACGCATTCTTCTATAACTTCAAATGCTTGTTATTTGCAGAGACTTTCAAATCGAGCAATCCGTGCTTTAAGTCTACCATTGAAGGAAAACATAACTGTTCGAGTGGGTGAACAGCCATTCCATTTATTTAAAGTCAAGACAATATACCAACACGTTTTAGATTATCACTACATTTTAGAAGGTATCAAGCGAATAGAAAATCATTACTAACTGGTCTACCCCATAAATGTTATGATGTACAAGTACAATCTATCTGGATTTAAGATCTAAATTTGGCGTGGCTCCGAAAGTGAAATAGAATATGGTAGGCCACCCAACGATGCAGTCTTGAAAGACAACGTGACGTGGCTGAAAATTTCTTCAATTGGGGACAACATTGAGAATTTTCATGTGAAGATAACTGAGTTCGAATGGCTTTCTAAGATGGTAAAATTTCCTTAGAATTCTAAGTTATATATTTCATATGTTATTTTTATGATTATTCATAATTAATGATTAAAATACCATCATTTCAATGCAGTTTATACTAACCCATTTTGCAAAATACCTAGGCACGATGAAAAAGGCTGTGCAAATGTGATGCATGGAGTTAAACTGGTACTGGCCTGTGGAGTATACTCCTATATTAAGATTGGATGATGAAGTCGTCGGTGGATACTTCGACGCCAAATTTAGTACGTTTACAGCTGGGTTTGGGGTGTATCTTTGTGACATAATGGAATTTATATTTTTTTATGACGATGACGATTATGTTGTGGGTTTTGGATCAAACACCAAGCTAACTCAGTCCCGATCTTGAATGTTGCCATGTTGGTTGTGGCAATTATGTAAAAATTGAATTTTTATATATATATTAATGTATTAATTATTTAATTTCTTTGTAATCAATCACAAAAATGTTATTAACTTATTTTTGATTTAATATAGTGGTGTACAAATGAGACAATTCATTATTGGAAAAATACAATTACAATGTATTAAAATAAGTTTACGCTGTATTCGATTTTAACAAAATTTTACCATTGTTTACGCTGTATTCGGTTTTATATTATAATTAGATAATTTTTTATTTTATGTTTTTTTTGTTTTTTTTTTGTTTTTCTTTTTTTTTTACCTAGGATCCAAGCTGTCAATAAATTAGCTTGACATCACATTTATCAAAATTATTATCTCAAAGACGGACATGATTATTTCAGTTATCAATATGTATTCGATTTCTGCCTAAATTAATTCAATATATTGAATTAATATATTCAACATTCGTATTAGAAAAATAATTCAAATTGAAGACAATGAATTTTGATTTGTTATGTCGTTGTTATCGATATATTCGGTTTGGCATTGTAATTAGCATATATATATTTTTTATTTTATTTTTGGATACGGTCTTTCAATACATTAGATTGACATCACTATCACCAAAATTATAATTGCAATGATAGACATGATTAATTGGGTTTTAAGTTGTATTCGGTTTCTGCATAACTTAATACAATATAATCAATATTAATATAATCAAACATTTAATGTTGACAAACAATGTATTCGGATTTGTTATGCCATTATACCCACCATATTCCATAATGAGCAATATATTTAGCTTTATTTTTGGATATTTAGCACTTTCATTTGATCCAGCTTGTCAATACATTATAATGACATCAGTAAACTCAAAATTATAGTTGCAGAGACATACATTATTATATTCGATTGTAAATTCATATAATAATAATAACAATAAAATGTAGAAACAACATACACAATATTTGTTCATATATATACGTCTACAAATTCAATCATGTTCATATTCAGTGTACTCATCTTCGTGATCACTTTCAAGCATTTTGCATTGCTTATCCCTTCCGTATCGATATAACAAAAGTCATAATCTCCTCCTATAATTATTTGCATTCAAATCCATCGGAATTATCTTCCCCTCGATTAAATATTTAGGAAATGCGGCTATATAAACTCCGCAATCACTGAAAGAGAAAGATGCAATATCATTTCTATTCCCATGAAATATGTAAGACAAAACATGAACAACCAGTCATAAAGATAAAGTCATAGACACCTATTTTCTTGTAGGGGAAGAACCATCTCGTACAAAATGTCGATAGGATATGTACCTTCTTTATTATGGATGTCCTCAACATCTGCTTAAAACTTCCAAAACTCAACAAGACGAAAAAAGTAAGGAATAATTTTATTGTATGCAGCAACAACATCTTGAACGGACAATTTTAATATTCGGCCGTGCAGAGAATCATAGACAATAATCCATCTATCTTTTAATGATAGCCTGGCCAATATTCAATGGACCTTCTCAACATTTATGGAAAGATATATGTGGTCAACTTCCAACCATTATGTATTATACCGCTTCATTTTTCCTAAGATGTACTTGGCCACCGTATGCCGATGATTTACAAATGACGGGTTGTTAGGGTCTCCTTCTGGATTTTTTTAGTGATATTGTATTCTTTGATAAAAAAAAAGGCTACCAGTCGTCATGAAAGAATATTTTATACTCGAATCGAGCCTTCCCTTCTTCCTTGGATAATAGAAGATTACATCAAAATTCTGAAAATCACAAGTATATAGAAGTTATAGAGATAAGAGTTAACTGAATACAAAAATATAAAAATTTTATATTACACTATTGTAATGCCTCGATTTTTAAATTACTCGAATAATAAATAAATCGACCCGAATAATATGTAAATTTGATAATAAAATAAATATAAAATAATTTGGGTTGAATTATAGTTGAATTTTGGGTGTTCTTGCATAAAAGGAAAAGTTCTGGGGTTAAATTGCAAATAGTGTACATTTGAGGGATTTAAAGAGGAAGTTGGCCAAAATGACGTAAGGAACCAACTGGTTCTTTATTTTTGGTCCTAAGAAACCTAGCCCGATGCCACCTTTCCTCAGCCCTCCTCTCCTTCCCGATCCGATCACGTAAGGCCACTGCAGTCAGCTGTCGCCGTCGTTCCACCAGAGCAGCTGCCGATGCATCATCCTCGCCCCTCTCTCTTCCTTTCGTGAGCCACAGGGCGCGATTCTCCCTCTGTATTGCCTTCCTTACTCGAATTTCCTTTAGTTCCTCCTGTAAGGCTATTTTGTTTCCATAATGGGTAAGTAATTTATGTTTTACTCTCCTTTAATGGTTAATTGCATTAGAAAATCGAAGACAGTAAAGAATTACAGATCTAGGGATTTTGGAATTTGGAAAAAATGTTAATTTTTGATAAATCTTGAGTTATTTAAGGAATTGGTGAAATATTAGTAAGAACTATTGAGTTTAAATACTGATATATGTATACTTAATTGAAGGGTTTTTGATAAATTGTGGAATTTGTTTAGAGGCAAACATGGGATTGAGTGAAAAGCGAAAGAAAATAAAATAAGAACGATGAATTGAAGTTACCGGAAGCTAATGTTGAAGGAGTTATCACTAATTTTGGTATGTGTTCAAGCAAATTTGTTTTTCTTAAGTATTTACAGTATGTATGTTAATTAAAATTGTTTGATTGAGAATTTTTATTTGGTAGTATTAGTGTTACAAATAATTAATTGGATGTTAAATATCAAATTTGAGGCTAAATAGGAATTATGTATATGTTTAAGTGTGAACCTAAAGGCTAATAGATATATATTTTAATTTGTATAAACAAGGTATAACCTTAAAATAATTATAATATATTCTTAAGTGGGTTATAATGGTGATGTACAATCATTATGCTTCTTAGTTTTTGAAGAAAAAGATGTGGGTAAAATATGCTTTATGTTCGGAAAGAGAGTAGTAAATAATTAAAGGTTATTATGATCAATTAGTTAAATAAGTGATTTAGATGTTTTATGAATTAAAGTAAAACCATGATTAAAAAAATATGGACATTAGGAAAGCATATATTATTTAGTTAGAAAAATGAATATATATATATATATATATATATATATATATATATATATATATATACACACACATACATAAATATATAAATATATATACCTACACACTCATGGTTATATATATGCATGAATATTTTATGAATTAACCATTGAGTTATGAAATATAGGATGAACTGCATATTATCCAAGCAATGAATTTCTATATATAGAGCAAGATTTGTATGAAGTGATGTTAAAAAATACATGAATAAGTGTTAAATGGGTAACATAGAACAATTTACTTAAATCATAAGAGTTTGATTCGTAAATTTGTTATTTAGCTTATAATGTATAAGTTATGATTTTAGGAGGGATGGATTTAAATTTTATAAAAATTAAATGTCCTAAGTAACTAATCAGGGGTTGCTAAATAAGTAGTATGAATTTCTTAATTTGAGTGGTATGGGTTGAATTGCAAATTTTCATCTTACTTACATTATGAATATTATTAGATCTTTAAAAAAAGTATAAATTGTTATCACAACGGAATTAACAAATAATTTATTTGTCATGGGTAATTGAAGGAATACATTCATGAAATTGAATTTAAATCTTTTAAATCATGATTTGGTTTTGGCTATGATTTAATATATTCCATATTTTGATATACTTTACTTTAATTAGTGATTTTTTGAAATTTAAGGTAATTGTTTTTATTGTTGCTTCAAAATGCCTCAGTGGAAATGTATGTATACATAAGCTTATCTTTAAACTTTAGAAGAAGAACGTGAATGAGGATAATTATGACATAATCTAATCACAAGTAAGAGTTATAAAGTGAGACTGGATGAAATGAAAAAATGGAATATGAATTTAATGATATTTGCCCTTAGTAAAACTAGACATGAATTGGGGCAATAGGATAAGGTTGGCATGCCAATTAGGGACGTTTAGCAGCACTGCGTCGTAATACGATTACCAGATTGAATGGCTCCGAGAGCTCTTTCGGTGAATGCTATTAAATTGAGTCGTGGGATGAATGGCTCCGAGAGCTCAGTTCACATATGTATGTATATAAATATATGTATATATATGTATGTATTTAAATTTATAGTAAATGTATTACATTAAATAGATTGTATGAGGACCTTGAGGGGGCGAATATTAGGCAATCTCGGACGTCGATACCCTGAGGGGGGCGAATATCGGGCAACCCCGGACGTCGATACCTCGAGGACTTGATTCTGTGTTTAAATCCCGTTTATCTAGCTCAGTGCAATTTCGTTGGATTTTATTGGGGGCAAGTACATAACATAAATATTAAGTGTTTATTTAAACTATTTGAAACTTTTAATTGAAAATAATTGACTAGCTACCTCTTTGGACTATAATATTAATTAAACCTTAATCTATATGCGCATTATATATGCATAAATTCCTTGTAAACGGATTTATGTCCATTTTGTTAAAAGTAAATAAAAATATTTATGTTTGATATGTTATGTGAGTTATATAAGTTTAAATTTCTTATGATGGATTTATTGTTTTTTTTTAAATAAGTGATAACTTTAGTGTTTTGATGATTTGTAAAATTTTAAGCATATTTTAATTTATTATTCTATATTGAGTGAAAAAAATAGAATTGCTTGAACACCACTAAGCAAAATGCTTAGCACATGGTTTTATTTTCGCGTATAGGTTTGAAGGTAGTGGAGTGGATTTACAGCACAACTTGAGTCACAATAAAAAGGTTACAAGATCCTGAGGTGAATGCTCCACTTATTTCTTTTTGTTATCTTTAATATACTTTGGCATGTACATTGTATTTTTTGAGGTGTAAATATCTATGAATTTTATTATTGTAAATTAAAATAAGAAAATCATAGCTAAGTGTGATGTGTATGATTCTGTTAATTTGACTCATGAATTATCAGAGGAAGGGTAATGATTATGTGTATTGAGGTTTGAATGGAGGTTGGATGGTAGAATAGACTTGGATAGAAGTATTTTAGGTACTTTCTTTTCAGGAGATTTTCATGAATTTTAGGGAAAATTCTACCAAAAGTTTTACAAAATAAATAGTAATTTGATAAATGATCAGATCTTTAAATAGTGGTTTGTTTTGACCCGTATTAAAGGAATCTAAGCCTGAGTGTGACGTCCTGTATCCGAGTCTTTAACTAACCGGGTATAGGGTGTTACAACCACTACAAGAAAAATGCAATTTAGTAACGAAAATTGATATTTTCGGTTGCTAATAAAAAATAGCAACGAAAATTTTCGTTGCTAATCCGGCAGTTGCTATTTTTTAGCAATGAAAAATGAATTTCGTTGCTAAATTCAATCAACTCATTTTCGGTGAATTGGTAATTTTTAGTAATGAAAAATGAAATTCTGTTGCTAATTTTAGCAACGGATTTTATCAATTCCGTTGCTAAAATTAGCAACGAAATTTCATTTTCTGTTGCTAAATTGTAGCAACGAAATTTCATTTTTCGTTGCTAAATTTTAGCAACGGAAAAAAAATTCCGTTGCTAATTTTAGCAACCAAAAGTCAATTTTATTTTTTTATAAGCTACAAACCCAGCTTATTGTTATTGACCCATATGTTAAATTAACAACATAACTTGGCATAAAAAAGCACTAAAAGTTTATGTCAACAAACACATATAATTCAATAGATTATGGATAAAATCAACAATTACCAACAATTTATCATCAGAAATATAGATAATAAAAACCCTATATTAAATTAGAATTTGAGAAGAAATGAAGAAATCTAACATAAAGCCTAAATGGATTTTTTTTACGGTACATACTATTTTGGTCATAACTTTTGCTATAAGTATCAAATTTCTTATTATAATATGTTTTCGAAAAACTCGTTTCGAGACGGTCATTTGTTAAAAAGCAAAGCTCCCATAACAGCATTTTTCGGGCCCAAAAAATGACGTTTAGGTTGTCATTTTTCAGTTTAAAGTTTTTTGGGTTTTTCAGGTACATTTGGTCTTTTCTTGTTTTCACTCATATAAATTATTTTCTTTCCCTAATTCAAGTGAAAGGAATCTATATCTTAATCAAATAATTTAATAACAAATTTAAATATAATTATTTATTATTTTTAATTAAATCTATAGAAAATCCTAACCACTATCTTTTATATACCAAAACTATGGACAATTCCATATCACAAAAAATAATCTTTGGCAATACACAATATGCATGAAGCCATAAAATGCTCGAAAAGTACTGTAATTACCTATTTTAATTATAATAATATTTAAAGATATTTTTTCTAATATGCAGTTAAAGAAGTAAAAGAAGGCAAATACATCAAATCGTGTATAACTTATAAAGAATTACCTGAATTGGCATGAGGTTCTCAGAATCCCAATTGGTGATAAAGATGAATGCCATAGATAAGCCCCCCACAGTTGAAAATGAAGTCTTGTAAATTGGAAATTGAGTTTTAAATCTGATGGAAAAGAGATCAAGAAATAAAAATCATAAATAAGAGAAGGATATAAAGATTTCACCCTCACTCCTAGGAGTTTGGGGTATAGAAGTCGAGGAGGAATTGCTATTTGAATTCCTACTGTATTTTGAGTTCAGTCCTATACAGGAAGCCAATAAATTAGAAGAAGATATATTCTTACTGTATGTGCATAATATATAAGAATTTTTATTTGTATCTGACTGAAAGCATATAGAGCAAAGGAAGAAAATCAACAAGGTCAATGACATAGAATGACTACTTAGGGTATTTGTAGATAATTTACTAACATAAACATCGAAATATTCCACCTCAAGTAGCAATTTCATATCACTTAATGAATATAGACTAAAATTTAATTATATTTTATTCTACATATGCATATTCTTATAACCCAATGAGGGCGCACAGAAAACCCTCACATAGACACAAGCTTGTCCAAATCCAGCATCAAACAAGGTTAAATAAATAAAAACATATGTTGCTCTGGTAAGAAAATGTATACATAGTATGGCCAAAACTATTAGACATACAGCATTTTATGTTAATATACCTGCAAGGAAGCAGTCAAGACCTTGAAAATGCTCCTATAGCGAAGAATAAAGGGGAAAATCAATAAAAGTTGGAAAATGTAAAAACATGGATAGTTGTGATTATATGATGTCGCGAATAGACCTACAATTCCAATAAGGTTCTCAAGAACAAGTATAACTAAACTTTTAGTTGCTGCAGAGCAAACAGCTAACTTTCTTCCTTACAGCAAGTAATGAAACAAACATACCATGTAAAATATCCGTCAATCACAAAAATTCAAAGATATATTATACGAGGGACTAATTAAAAGAAATGGTCAATACACCATGTAAAATTGTTGCAGAGAGCAAATTCAAAATGTAAAATTGTTATCTTACAGCAGCCTTAGCCTCATCCATCAATCGCAAGACTCCTGATCGAGGTTGCACCTAGTCAGAATGATATCAGCCCATAAACATACCAATCAACTTCAAATTCAAGACAATTAATTATAATATCGCAATGAACATTTAGAGGGGCGAAAAAGAAACACAACAAATATCCTTACAGTTCCAGATTTGATAATTTCTTTGTACCTTTCATTTTTCTAGTCCTACAATATCGGCAAAAAATAACAAATTTTAGCAGTATGCTCTTATACCAGAAAAAAACAACTAAAAGAAGATCGACCTGAAGCGTGTCAATCAACTTGGCGCGGCTTTCATCATCCTTCGGAGGCATCTCGAATATAGAAGAAGAAGGCTTAGTTTTCTCAGCTACCAAACACCTAGTCAAATTTTCTCATCTTTCCTGCCTTAATTTTTTCAGCTACCAAACAAAAATAAAGGTAACTCGAAAATGTGGGAACCTTAAGGTAACTTCTTTCTAATACGCTCAAATGAATTTCATTTCCTTCTGCTCTTCAATAATTTC